>JAXQQM020062175.1:0-52692 GCA_034641835.2 Pinus albicaulis
GGGGCTCCGAAAAGCACTGTCGCCCCCCCCTGGACCCCCCACGGCAGCGATTAAATTTCGGGTGGCGTTGCTGCCCCTTTTAAGGTACAGGGGTCCAATGTTGTGATACAAAGTAAACAAGATAATCAGGCTCCACACCCAACAATCTCCCACTTGGAGACTGATTGTAGCAACTCCATCGCTGCTTCATTTGTTGGAAAATGACTCCTCTTTGGACCTGGCTGTTTCTCATCTTCATCGTCATCCTTGAAGACCAATTGAAACTGAGCATGTTCTCAGTTTCTCCTTGGTTACAAATTTTGTTAGCATATCTGCAGGATTCTGGCTAGTGTGTATCTTTTCCAGCTTCAACTCTCCATCTTCCAATACTGACCGTATGAAATGGTACTTGAGATGTATGTGTTTAGTCCTGGAATGAAATGCTGAGTTCTTTGCAAGATGAATAGCACTTTTGCTATCACTGTATAGTGTGCCCATATCATGCTTCTTACCCAATTCATCCATAAACCTTTGTAACCAAATCATTTCTTTACTAGCCTCTGTAGCAGCAACATACTTGGCTTCTGTTGTTGAAAGTGCAACAACACTTTGGATTTTTGAAACCCAACTGACAGATGTTCCACCTACAGTAAATACATATCCTGTAGTGCTCCTCCTATTATCTCTGTCACCTGCCATATCTGCATCAACATATCCCTGTAGAGCAATGTTTGAACCACCAAAGCATAATGCTTTATTTGTGGTACCTCTCAAATATCTGAGAATCCATTTTACTGCCATCCAATGTTATTTTCCTAGATTATTCATATACCTCCTTACAACTCCCACTGCATGTGCAATATCAGGCCTTGTGCAGACCATTGCATACATTAAACTTCCAACTGCTGATGCATATGGAACTTTAGACATATAATCCATGTCTTCTTGGGTCTTTGGGCACATCTCCTTACTAAGTTTGAAATGGCTAGCAAAAGGTGTACTAACTGGTTTTGCATTCTGCTTATTAAATCTTTTCAACACCTTTTCTATGTACTCATTCTGAGACAGTGTTAATTTGCGATTTTTCCTGTCTCTAGTTATCCTCATACCAAGGATTTGTTTTACAGCTCCCAAATCCTTCATTGCAAATGAATTTGCCAATTTTCTTTTGAGAACATTTATTTCTTGCATGTTAGACCCTGCAACAAGCATGTCATCTACATACAATAACAGTATAATATAGCTGCCATCATTTTGCCTTTTCAGATAAACACAATGATCAGAGTGACATCTAGTATAACCTTGTTCAGACATAAACCTGTCAAATTTTAGATACCACTGCCTTGGAGCTTGTTTTAAGCCATATAAGCTCTTCTTTAACCTGCACACCAATTTTTCTTTCCCTTTTACCTCATATCCTTCTGGTTGCTGCATGTATATCTCTTCCTCCAAATCTCCATGGAGAAATGTTGTCTTTACATCTAACTGTTCAAGATGTAAATCTTCCGCTGCTATAAGACTTAAAATAGTTCTGATTGAATTCATTTTAACAACAGGAGAAAATATTTCATCAAAATCAATACCTTTCTTCTGTGAAAATCCCTTCACCACAAGTCTAGCTTTGTACCTCTGTTTTCCTCCATCTTCTTCCTTCAGCCTGTAAACCCATTTATTCTGCAATGTAGTTTTACTTGCAGGCAACCTGACTAAGTCCCAAGTCTGGTTATGCATTAAGGAGTCCATCTCTTCTTCCATGGCTAGCTCCCACTTCTTCCTACTTTCAACCTGCATTGCTTCTTCATAACATTCAGGTTCACCAGAATCAATCAACAATAAATAATATAATGAAGGAGAGTATCGTTCAGGGGGTCTACTTATCCTGGTAGATCTTCTAACACCACTTTCAGGTGTTTGAGGTTCCTGCTGCTGTTGTGGTGGTTGTTGCTGTTGTGGTTGTTGATTATTATTATTTTCAGGCACCTTTACTTTTTCAGATATCTCATCAAGAACCACGTATTCCTTGCTTTCTTTTTCCTGTTTCTTTTCCTGCAGCTGATTCTTATACAAGACCTGTTCATTGAATATTACGTCTCTGCTCCTAATGATTTTGTGATTTTTATAATCATATAAGCGATAACCAAAATCATTAGCACCATATCCAATAAAGGTACATTTCTTTGATTTTGCCTCAAGCTTTGTTCTGTTTTCTTTATTAATATGGACAAAGGCCTCACAACCAAAAGGCTTTAAAAGAGAGTAGTTTACCTTTTTACCTGTCCATGCTTCCTCTGGAATACCACCATCCAAGGAACTTGAAGGCCCTCTGTTTATTAGATAAACAGCAGTATCTACAACATCTGCCCAAAATTGTAAAGGCAATCTTGCATGCAATCTCATGCACCTTGCACGCTCCATGATTGTTCTGTTCATCCTTTCTGACACACCATTTTCTTGTGGTGTTCTTGGAACTGTCTTCTCTCTACGAATTCCATGCTCTGAGCAGTACCTATCAAACTCTTTGCTGCAATATTCACCTCCATTGTCTGATCTGAGACACTTCAACTTCTTTCCTGTCTCAATCTCAACCAAAGCTTTCCATTTCTTGAAAGTGTCAAATACATCAGATTTATTCTGAATACAATAAATCCATGTTTTTCTAGTTGCATCATCAATAAAAGTAACATAATAACGAGAGCCACCGAGAGATGATACCTGAGTAGGTCCCCATACATCTGTATGCACAAGCTCCAATTTTTCTCTCTTCTTTTCTTTCCCAACTCTGAGAAATCTGACTCTCTTTTGTTTTCCATAAATGCAATTCTCACAGAAATCCAAATCAACATTCTTCAAACCTGGCAACAAATTTCTTGAGTGGAGAATCTTCATTCCCTTCTCACTCATGTGTCTAAGCCTATGATGCCATAATGCTGCATCTGCTCCTTTGGAAGTTAAAGCATTAACAGAGTTAGAAATACCATTGCATAAATACAATGTACCAACCTTTTCTCATTTTGCTATTACCAGGGCTCCTTTGGTGACCTTCCAAGTTTTATCTTTGAATGTTGTCACACAACCTTCACCACCTAACTGCCCTGTTGAAATCAGATTTTTCTTCAGATCTGGAACATGCCTTACCTCCTTTAGTATCCATTGGTTTCCATTCTGTTGTTTTACAAGAACTTTACCCATTCCAACAATTTTACAGGGTTTATCATCACCCAAACGAACTTGTCCAAAATCTCCTTGGACATAGTCATGAAAATATTTCTTATCAGGTGTGGCATGGAATGAAGCCCCTGAATCTATAACCCAAGAATCAGTAACATTTTCGAAAGAAAGAATCAAAGCATCTTGTAACACATCACCTGTCACATTTGCTTCATGATTGTTTTCTTGCTGTGTGTCTCCTTCTTTTCCCTTCCGAGATCTACAGTCTTTCTTTAGGTGTCCTTTCTTTTCGCAATTCCAGCACACTATCCCCGATCTGGACTTGGATCTGCCTTTCCTTGATTTACTGCGATATCCCGAGCTCTTTCCTCTTTCCATTCTTCTTCCCCTAGACTCTGCACTCAAAGCATTACCTGATGTCTCACCGGAGCTTTTTTGTCGCATTTCCTCGCTAAGGATAGCACCAACAACATCATCAAACTTTAAAGTACTAGATCCAGAGACAGAGTTACTAATGGCCATTACTAAACCATTCCAACTCTCTGGCAATGAGCACAAGAATAACAGAGCTCTAACTTCATCATCAAAGTTTACCCCTACAGAACTTAGCTGACTGGTAACTGTATTAAATTCATTTAAATGATCTGCAACAGATCCACCTTCCGACATATTCATATTAAATAGTCGTTTCATAAGAAATACCTTGTTTGAGGCCGAGGGCTTTTCATACAGTTTCGCCAACGTCTGCATCAAACCCTCTGTTGTTGTTTCCTTCGAAATATTGAAGGCGACTGACACCGCAAGACACAACCGTACTATTCCGAGTGCCTTTCTATTGAGAATGTTCCATTCCGCGTCTGTCATGGTCGCCGGCTTCTTTGTTTTTCCGCTCAATGGTAGGTACAGATCTTTCTGATACAGATAATCTTCCATCTGCATCTTCCACAGCGCAAAGTTTTGGCCGTTAAATTTCTCGACCCTAAACTTACCATCATCCGCCATTGCTCCCACTCGAACCAGGAACCCTTTTTTCCTGTGAGTTTATCAGCCAAATATACCTTTGGCTCTGATACCAGTTGTTAGAAAATTAAATATTACAGAGCAATGAAACACATAAAATATGCGGAAAATACAAGCACACAAAACACATAAAACCAGAGAGACACAAATATACGTGGTTCACCCAGTTTGGGCTACGTCCACCCCGAACAGCCAGTCCTTCCTTTATATTATCCAAAAAAAATGAAGCGACAAAACCTACAGCAGATCCGCTGTAATATCCTCTGTTCTCTCTCACAGTCTCCCTCTCTGTTTCTCGCTCCGAGAATACACTCATAATACACAGCCGCAAGGCGGCCCCCTCTATACACATACTACTCCCTCTCTCACACGCCCACGGCAACCTACACTCCGCCCCAACCCCGTCTACCCCGTCGACCCACGATTCCCTCCGCCCTCTACGCACTCCGCTGTTTAAACCTGCTCACAAACTCCTCTCCTCTCTGCGCATACCCCCTTAACTCGCACCTGTCAACGCAGCCCTCTCCCATTCGATAAGCTGCTCCTCCTTATCACTCCACAACCCTTGTATACTCTACGCAAAATGCCCTCACATCGAACCCTCTTCTTATCGCTCCTCTCAACACTCACCTTACCTACAGCACTTGTTTTAAAATTTTAATTTAAAAAAAAATTTGTTTTAGTATACGCCCCCTCCCCCCAGTATAAAAATCCCTCCCTCCCATTTCAATAAATTTCCCACCCTTTTTAAATCCCCATTCCTTTTCTTTTAAATTCCCTCTCCATTTAATTCGTTCCCCTCCATTTTAAAGTTAATCCCCTCCCTCCACGACTTTTTAAAAATTCGACTTTTTATTTTTAAATTCCCCCATTTCTAATTAATTCCCTTTTAATTTTTTAACTAATTTCTTAAAAAAAAATAAAAAAAATTAAATAAATTCCCTTTTTTAATTTATTTAATTCCCCTCCTACAATTGAACACCCCCGCGACCCCCCCCCGTCCGCCCCCCTCCCCCAACCCCCCCCACATTCCCATCTTAATTTTTTATTAAAAAAGCCCCCTTCCCCATTTTAATTCCCATTTCAAATTAATCCTTTTTTTTAATTAATTTTTAATTTAAAAAAAAAAAAAAAAATCAAAATCTTCAGAGGGAGAGGAAAGAGAGAAACGAACAGCAGAAAAAGAGGAAATGACATGTGAGTAGATGGACTAAATACATAGAGAAAATTGCAGATTTGTGGCATAAGGGTGATTTTCTGAAGAATTTTACATGAGAAGACAAGTTTGCTATCAGTTTTTAAACAGCTCTTTGAAGAAAATTCCGCTGCCTTAAAGGCTTCTTGCACAAGTTGTTTTTTCTGCACATTCAAATATTTTGCAGAGATTTTGTATTGAACTCACATTGTGAGTGAATATTGCTTCTTCATAGTTGCAATCAATATTTGAGTTGAAAATTGTCGATTGTCCTCCATCATTTGAGGAGCACATTTTGTACTTTGAAAATTCTTTGGAGTCATTTGTATTTTTTGTTGAATCACATTGTAAACGGGTGCATTTCGGTTGAAGCCGACACCCTTTCATTTTTTGAGCCTAAGTTGTTGAAAATGGCCAAAATCAATGAGGCATTAGAGTTGTTGAATAACCTCATTCATTCAAATGTTGATGACATGATAAAAATGAGCAAGGATGCTCTTTGTAACATTCAAAGTTGTTTGCTAGATGCACAAGAAAAGATTGAGTTTTTGCAGTTGGAATCTCAGCTCCAACAAGATGAACTTCAGCAAAAGAGTCACCATTCTGAATCTGTTTCTGTTCAGAGGATTGTGAAGGACTCTCATCAGAAGAAAGAAGATAAAGTTGTAGTTGATCCACATTCAGTTCCTTCTACTAGAGCAGATTTACATGCAGATGCAGCCACTCAGCATGCACTTCCTAAGCCCATCATTAGACCTTGGGAAGAGCTTGTCCACAACAAGCACCGAACTGGTCTTGGAGATGACAAGGATGTGTCCTTTCATATTCCAGACTACACCAAGCCCATCATATTTCAGAGTGCCGGATTCCTATATGACAGTTCACCTGCAGCTGTTCCAGATCATGCTCCACTTCCACAACAGATTGTAAAATGCCAACACTGTGATCGAATTGGCCATATGAAAGATCACTGTTTCGATCTTCATCCATGCAAGCACTGTGGTCGACACACCCATTCTTCAGACAGATGCTTCAGACACAAGCCTCCTGCAAGAACAAAGATTCATCTTGGATGGATCGCTTCTTGGCAATGGGCATCAGCAGCCAAGAAGATGTTTAAGTTGCATGTCAGAACATGTTCACGGATATTGAACAAACTTGCAGTTGAGTTTTCGCCATCATCTCACCTTGTCCCTGACAAGGGGGAAAATGGTGGTCATGTACAAGCTTCGACAATAGATCAAGCGAGCCTGAGCCACAATCTCTCATTCCATGTTCAGAGTTGTAGCCAGAGACACAGCAGTTCAAGCGAGCCTGAGCCACAATTCGTCATTCCAGATTCAGAGATGTAGCCAGAGACACGGATGCCCATGAGCATGCCTTGGTTGGTGGACAACCTTAAACCATCATCTTTGGTTGGTGGACAACCTTAAACCACCACAGGTAGTAGACCTCCCTTCTTTTAGGTCGAAGGTCTCCCTTTCATATATGAGGAACACTTCCTCTAGCAGAAGCCTTCAGCTTCTTGCCAGCTTTGGTTGAGTTCCAGGAAATGCTTCAAAGCATTCCAGAGTTGTTGGTAATCCTAAAACCATCACGGGTAGTAGACCTCCCTTCTTTTAGGTCGAAGGTCTCCCTTTTTTATGAGGGACAATTCCTCTAGCAGAAGCTTTCAGCTTCTTGCCAGTTTTGGAAGAGTTCCGAGAACTGCAACAAGTTTTGCGTTCCAGTGTTTGTGGTCATCCTAAAACCACCTCTTTTTTTCCAACATTTCAGAGAGTTGATTCAGCCCAAGTGCTGCCATGCATACTTTGCAGATTTGTATTACAACTCTTTTCTTGGACTCACACATACCCCTTCGGATTAAGGGGGGATGTTGGAACACCTAATCTTACATGGGTAGGTGTGGAATGCGAAAAGTCACAATGGAGTCCAAGTGACCTTGGAATATGAAACCAAGAGTCACACCATTGTACTATAAATGTACATCTTTGTATATTGGAAAATAAGAAAGCCTCACACTTATCCTTCATTGTGTGTTGAGTCTCTTGTGTGTGTGTATTTATCTTTCTCATACACCATGTGTGTGCTTAACATGGTGTTTAACACAAAAGAATGCCATGCATGCTTAAACAACTAGTATACAAGACCTCGAAAGGGGTTGACCCTCATATCAAGTGAATAATAGCTCCAAAAATGATAAAAGAAGAGCGTGTTCAAGGATTTTCAATGTGGTATGTCAAGCAGAGATCACTGCTAGCATAAATAGCCGAAAAGTGCCTCATATGACGTGACTAGTGCCTTGGGATATGCGAACTACCTCTAGATCAATAAAGTTTCCTCGAGAAACGTGAAACTATGTGACAACTATAGAATCATTTCCAAGAATCCATGGCCAAAGTGTGACAAATACATTAGATGGGGGTCAATGCTTAGGCATAAGGTAAGTATGCTTCCATAGGTATGAGAACCTTTACAATCTTAGCAACACTTTTACATAGAAGGAAGTTAAAGAGCATAGAGGTTCCCTTAGATCATGTGTCCTAGTAGATCCATCCCATAATCCTTAGATACCGACCGAGGGTATAAATCTCCGACATGGTGCAACTTAATGACACCAAAGGGAAGTCACCATAAGCGATAAGAGCAAGGACTATCTTGAAATGGGGACTAATATGATGGGCCATGACCAATCACAAATGGGTTGGAGATACCACCTAGGCCAAGCACTGTTACATAGATCATCTAGGCATGGCCCAATACAATACATGAGTGCAAAGTTAACCTTTCTTTTGGCTTATTGATACAATGGTACAAATAATATGCTCATATGATGGGCCACATTTGGTGAGAAAATATGAGGTATACTCAAGTGAATCTTAGGTATAACCATTGTTTTAAAAACCGGAACCGGTGACCGGACCGGTGGCCTAATGAACCGGGTTTCTAACCGGAACCGGTCTAACCGGGAGCGGTCAGATGCCAATGAACCGGTTTAAAAAAAATACATTAAATAATTATTTTTTTAATAAAAAAAACTATTTTTAAGATTTGCAACCATGATTCCAAGCCAATAGAGACAAAAAATGCAAAGTTTGCTCATTTATATACCATGCAAAGGTGAATATATCAAAATGGCACCGAGTGCAATACATATCACCAAAAAATACATAAGCAATGAGGCTCCAAATGGCCCATAAAGTCCAAAAACAATGCTACAAGCTATGAGGCCATTGGCCTAATACAAGACTACATATTAGTGATCAACAGCATGATCACTCCTCATCATGATCAAAATCATCACCACTACTAGACAAGGGATCATCAACATGAGCTACATAAATAATATGGCTCAAAGTTTGAGGACTCCTAAAACTCCTCTACAATTTTAGTAGTAGTAGTAGTAGCAAAAATAGACGTCAAAACTACAAATCACTGAGCAACATGGTCTCTCATGAAACTCATCATTGATTCATCGCTACTAGAAATGGGATCATCAACAAGAGATACATAAACATCATCTAGCTCAAAGTCTTCGGACTTGGATTGCTCAACCTTATAACATGATAGAAATTGAAAAAGTTTAACATGCCTAACCAATGATTTTGGTTTGAGTGAAGGGTTCATTTCCTCAACCTTAAAATGCGATAGAAAAAGATTAGCATGTCTAACTAGTTGTTTTCCTTTGATTGAAGGGTACATCAAGGTTCTTAAAGGACTTCATGCTCTTGATCAAATGCCATTATCATACCCTTACACATGATAGAATCAAATGGGAACATTGCAAATTCCGAAACCATGAAACCCTGAAAACCATAAAGTCTGCTGAATTTTGAGTGAAACCTAAAATTCTAGTTTCTCCATATGAAATCCAATGAGGTCGAAACCACTCTTAAACATCTTGAGTCATTTCATGGTAATGTTAAAAATTTAAGTAAAAGTGACAATGTCACTTTTACTTTAAGAATTTAACATTACCATGAAATGTCAATGCTTCCCTTACCTCCACATCAGCCCTAAAACTCATTTCTGGCCGTGCGTGGGTCCACATAGGGAAAGAGTAGCTAAATGAACCCTCCCATTGGCTCCAAATCAGCCCTAAAACATAACTGTCGCCGAAAATGTGGGTCCGCGGATGAGTTAGCACCTAACCGACCGGTTAGGAACGGAACCGGCCGGTTTATGCATAAACCGGCCGGTTCCGTTCCTAACCGGCCGGTTAGGTCCGGTTTTTTCAAAAAACAGGCGAAATGCCCTAGTAGCCAGGTTGCCTGGCCGGTTTCGACCGGTGGGCTATCTAACCGGCCAGTTTGGCCGGTTTCCGGTTCAAACCGGCCGGTTTTTAAAACACTGGGTATAACATGTCCTAGATCCCCTTCTATTCTTTATCAACTTGCTGGATATAGTTTACTTGGGGAATCTGCCCATGTGCCAGAGAAGAGATGGCCTAAAGAGATTGAAAGTACTTATAAAGGTGATAGTGGTGGTATTTCTAAGTATACCCTGGGTCTTACATGGCGATTCGGACATTTTTAGCTGAAGTCAGAACTTGGGAGGTAACATAAGGGATGGGCTAAAACTTTAGAATTAGCTTAGTGATATGAACATGATAAGAATCGTCATATGTGGTTAAGTTAATGGAGAAGATCCTCCGTGCAGCCAAGGGGTTCTCCATCTCTGTTTTTTAATGACAATGAGGGTGTTACCATACTAGCCTTTGCATATGTTATGGTTGAAGCAAATCTTACTTTTCTGAAATGAAAACCTACAAGTAGAATCTTGATTGTCTACATAGAATCTTTTACATTTATAGATAAAGCTTTAGATGGTTATATTTTCTGGGTTAGTTTTTCTGGATTCAATTATGTGTGAAAATTGAACCCTTGAATCTTTATTGCTACTCCCATTGGATAATTTAATTTTAGCTTAAAATTAAAATATTTGGTTTCTCTTGACTGATATACATTTTATATTTTAAATGATAACGCTGTGCTGCCCATAGTTTCTACCAATTTCCTTATTTTTGGATTGCTCTATGTTTGTCCAGCTCCATAAATATTCTCAGTTCTGAGTTTATTCCCTTCTTCCTCCATCCTAATTGGTGTGGACTTACTTCCTCACCTTTTTTATCAAGTTAGATTGTCTTTTTACAATGATTTTAATTTTTTTTTTATTATAATCTTCCAGAGAAAACCCTTGATTTGGCATTTTGTTAAGAAGCTACGAAATTCCATATTGTTCTACACTGTCAATAAATGCTATGTATCTCTACTATCTAGTCAAAGCAGTCTTTGAATAATTTCTGTTTTGGCATATATCTCACTGTTTGTGACATCAAATTTATTCTCTTATGCAGATTACAAAAAGGAATTGAAATCACTTAATAGGGAGTTATTGTTCCAAATGTTGGAGCTTGCAGATGTTTTAGTTGAGAGGCCTTCCCAATATGCACGCAGAGTGGAGGACTTATCATTAATATTCAAGAATATGTATCACCTTCTCAACTCTTTGCGTCCTTATCAGGTGATTTGATCTTGTAATTGTTTGCCTGAGTCACTTTTATTCAGTGATTGGTTGAGATAGCTGGCTAACTATGCGGTATGCAACTTTCCTACACAAGCTGGTAAAACATACAGTTTTAGTTTGGATGCTTGCATGCATTTATAAGCATATCATCCTTGACTCATAAGTTTTATTCGTTGGTTGTATTTAGGCAAGAGCTACTTTGATTCACATTTTGGAGCTACAAATACAACGGCGGAAGCAAGCGATTGAAGATATTCGAAAGTATGATGCATGGACAAGTCCCTTGCCACACTCTTAAATTAAAATATCCAATAGAAATAAAATCATATTCTTTACTATTGAATCACGAGTATGTGAAATCATGATTTTTTGTCATATTTAGTTTTGGATCTAATAATTTTATTTTTTTCTGATTGAAATTTTACTTATGATCTATGGGCCAGTCCTTTACTGCACTGTTAATTTTGGGCAACTAGGTCCAAACTCCATGTTGCACTGCTCATATCATGATGGTCATATTTTTGTTGGATTCCTCTTTCAAAGAGGTGCAAGATTGATCTAAAGATCATCTTGTTTGGATGAGCAGAACATATATTTTGAATTTACTTTCCACACATGTGCAAGGTCGGCCAGATTTGTAATGTAGGCTCACATGCCTAATAGATGTGTCACACACCCTCACTGATGGATATGAATTGGAGAGACTTGGAGGTCATTTTCATTATCAACTCATCACACATCTCTCATTGTGATCTTCGTTAGCCTTTGGAGGCCTCTTCCCTTCACACGTGCGGAGCTAGAGGAGCTGTTTTTTGTAGATCTGTTTAGGGCTTGTTGCTGCAGCGTTCACCAGCATTCACTGTGGTCAACCTCAAATCTCTGCCAAAATTCTGATTTTGAGAGGCCGTACTGCTGGGCACTAAAATCGAGGAAATTTGGATGTTTGACCGAAGCCCTAACCTGCAGCATTGACTTTCTTTGTTGTTGTCTTGCGTTGACTTTTCTGTGTTGACTTTAGGTTGACCAGCATTGACTTATGATGAGCTGTCTTTGAGGGCTATGGGTGTGACACTTGGAAGGTTGGCTAATCGAGAAAGGCTTTGCTGGTTGAAGCATCCTATTGACTACCGTAACGCACAATATCTCATATCTTTGCTAGACAAAAGGAATTGTAAATCTGATCTATATTATTGGCTTGTCTTCTATTGATCTATTATTGTGTTCTATCAACATTTTACTTTCATGTTTATGTGATTGCTATTTTGTATCGAGCCTAAGAAAGATTGAAGTAAAATTGCATCAAGCATAGAACACCATGGTTATCTAAATTTAACATGGAATCAGAAATGGGGTGAAGACAAAATCCAAGCTAGTGTTAGAAGCAATCTCTCGAAGGAAGAAATCCTATAAAGGACAAATGGCCTCCTCAACCTACAAGGCTTTTCAAGGCCGTATGATAAATTGACTCGATAAGTCCTACTATCATGCATGGAAGATGTCCTTGGATTTGGTTCTCAGAAGATCAAGATGTAATGGACTGTGTGTGAAGATTCACAGCCTCCATCAAATGCAAATGTCGCCACAAAGACTTAAGTATAGAAAAAGGGGGAAATCAAAGGAAAGATGATTATTCGAGATTCTATTCATAAGCACTTGGTTGCTTACATTTATGAGCCGAATACATCTAAAGAGATGTATGATAAGTCAAGAAAAGGTTCAGTGGCTAGCAATGCTAATCAAATCCTTTTCAAGAATTAATAGAAGAATATCAAGAAGGGCAAGGATGAATCTATTCAATCCTATTTTATGAGGCCCACCGAAATTAGAATAACTTCCTAGCTATTGGGGAAGCAATATCCGATCGAGAGATAGTTCTTATTGCTCTTCGAGGTCTCCCCGTGATTTCTGGTGGTATGTTCACTACCACTATTCTTAGTAATAATGTGATTTCGATTTTGAGAAATATTGTCGAGATGCACTCAAGAGGAAACAAGAATGATGGAGAGAGATTATCCCTCTAATGGAAATGGAAGTGACCCTACCGCCTTTGCCGCTCATGCAAAGAAGAAAAACAATGGTGGCCCGAGAAATCAAAACCATGGAAGAGCGGGGCCCAAAGGGAAAGAAGGGGAGATGTTACACTTGTAAAAAGATCGGGTCACTATGCAAGAGAGTGCCCCAATGTATGGACTCCTCCTGTGGATGATGACAATAAATCGAGAGGGGAATGCGGTGAACAACAAGTTCAAAGGAAAAAGGAAGGCCCTCTCCTCGATTGTAGTGGAAATGGGCAACCTTTCAAGAGGTCAAGAAATTTCAAAATATGAGTCTAATGTTGTTGATAATAAGAGAAATGAATTTATTTTTGTATCCGCCCTCTCGCTTACATTTCCACCGACACCCTTAGATGTTTGGTTGATTGGATAGTGTGCCCAAGGCACCTCACTAGTTATAAAGAAGCCCTCTCCCGATTTGATTGAGAAGGACAGTCAACTGAAATTATCCTTGGAGATAATGCCACCTATCCCGCCTCCATCTATCTCAAGGTCAAGTCCTCCGATTAAGAAGATGTGCCGTACGTACCGATTTGAAGAAGAACCTCAGGTCCATGCTCTGCAATGGAAGAAAAAGGGTTCAAGGTGGCATTCGTAGATGGAAAGGTACGTCTCGAAGAAGAACTTCAAGGAAGCTCTTACTATTGGGTTTAGAGTTGATACACTCTACCAAAGGAGGAAGTCCATTGGGGGCTATGTCATGGGATACAACTCTTCAAACAAAGTTATGGCACCAAAGAGGTTCGCACGCCTTCATTACAAAGCCCTTCCCGAAGCAAGAAGGTGGGTGACAGTGGATGCTCGAATTTAGAGATGATCCCGAATATGTCAAGGTGTTGTGTCGAAGGGAAGCACACAAGGGGACCATTCCTCTCAAGTGTTACAAAGACAACTAATATCTTGCAGCTTGATACATTCGACTTATCTAGTATGTTTCCGGACATCCTTGGGAGGATGTTCCTTTTACATGACTTTTACATATGACTTCTCTTGCAAGACCGGATATATTTTTGAGGAAGAAGGACGCAAGCATTCAAATGGTTTCGTACCTTCAAGGCCTTGGTGGAAAATCAAACCGAGAAGAAAATTAAAGTTTCTGAGGACCGACAATGGGACCGAGTATGAGTAAAATGAGTTTAATGAATTTTGTATAGAAGTTGGCATTAAGAGGGAGATGACAACCGCGCACACTACTACAAAAGGGTGTTGTTGAAAGAAAGAACAGGACTATTATGAAGTCGCCGCTCCCATGTTGTGTGACCAAGGTCTTTCGAAGTTTCTATGGGAGAAGCCGGCGAACACCGCCGTGTACGTTCAAAATCGATGCCCGCATTCCGCTCCCTGGACTCCAAAACTCCCCAAGAAGTCTTCTCCCGGTAAGAAACCCGATGTTTCATTTTAGAGTTTTTGTTGTCCTGCTTTTCTTCGTGCCGAAAGAAAAGAGAATCAAGTCAAGTGCTTCTAGAAAGAAGGGAATGTTTGTGGGCTACAGTGAAACTTCGAAGGCATATAGAATCTACGTGCCCGGTCAAAGAGAAGTGGAGATATGCCACAATGTCACCTCGATGAAGATGCCGCCTCAAGAAAGTGAGAAATCTTCCTAGCTCCAAGGAAGACAAGAAGATGAAGAAACAGGGAAGCATGAAGAGTCGAAGGATGAACCAATGCCCGATGTTCAAGGACCTATGGATCCTATTGATCTACCTTCAAATAAGAGAAGACCTCATGGCTCAGGACACTCGGCAGATGCCGAGAGACATATTGCCCCAAGGGGGACATTCCAGAAAGTGAAGCCGAAGAGATAATGCAAGGGGGTATCTAGCAAACATGAGTACGATAGTAAAATCTCGAGCTCGGATCATTTGAAGAAGTCGTAAAGCATCAACTTTGGAAGGATGCTGCGACGAAGAATATGAGTCCATTATGAAAAATGATGTCCGGGAAGTGGTCCCGAGATCGAAGAACAAATCTAACAGACCTCGAAATGGCTCTATAAGATCAAGTGATGGATCTCTGGCGGCGGTTGAGGCAGGCAAGATTTGTTGCCCTAAGCTTCTCTCAAAAGGAAGGTATAGATTATGATGATATATTTGCACTCATGGGGCCTCGCTATACCACCATTCGATCTATCATCGCCTTGTTGCAACACAAGGATGGAGTCTCCATCGATGGATGTGAAGACCGCTTTCCGCATGGTTCTATAAAGGAAGAGGTGTATGTGGAGCAACCCTCTCGGGTTCGAATTTCGAGATAGAGACACCGATGTATGGCCGGTTGAAGAGAGCTCCTAAGTTGAAGCAGCTCCAAGTTTTGGTACGAGAGGATAGATAGCTACTTGATGAAGCCGGGCTTCACTCAAGTACGTCGATCCGAACCTTTATTTTAAGGTTGATAAAGAAAGTCCTTCATTCCGGTTCTCTATGTGGACGATCTCTTTCCTCGATTGTGTGCCGACCCCTCATTCATCGTTGTAAGAGGGCGCTAGCTGGTCGAAGTTTGAGATGAAAGATCTAGGATCGATGCACTATTTCTAGGCTTGGAGGTCTAGTAGAGGTTGTAAAGAGATTTTCCTTTCTTAAGGAAAATAAGTGTCGTGACGCCGGCTGGAGTAGATTTGGTATGGTGGACCGCAAGTCCGTGTCGACACCGATGGAACTTAAATTTAAGAAGTTGTGTGGAAATGCTAATGGGCTCATGCTAGCAAATTACACCGAGTATCGACAACTCGTGGGGGCCCTAATGTTCCTAGTGAACTCCTCACCCACGTATGTTTTATGTGCGTTGAACACTTTGAGTCAACATATGGTTGATCATCATCATTATCTGACGGACTGGTGCCAAGAATCTATTGAGATACCTCCTGGGCACAATCAACCATGGGTCGAGATACACTACCGGGAATTTGAGACTCCATGGATATATCGATGTTGATTAGGTCAAGGGGCAGGGTGGATGGCAAGAGCACACCGGGATGTTGCTTCACACCTTGGGTTTTGCTTCTGAGTATCTTGGATGAGTAGGGTTACAAAAGTTGGTGGCTTTGAGCACCGCTAAGGTTGAATACATTTTAGTGAGTATGGTCTGGTTGCTAAGTTATTTGGTTACGAAATCTCTTCAATGAGTCGTTTGGACATGTGCTAGATACCACCGTTATCCTTTGTGATAAACAAAGTGATCTGCCTTTCTCGAGAATCCCATGTTCCACGATTGATCCAAGCATATTGATATCGTGCATCACTTTATCCTAGGATATGGTATAGCGAGGTCATAAGGCTCCATCATACAAGAACCGATTAGCAGTCGCGTATATTCTCACGAAGCCTGGGAAGGTCAAGTTCCCAACTCTCCGTGAGAGGCTTCGGGAATCGGAAAGACCCTATTTTGAGGGTCCTTCTTGAGTTGACTATGAGCTCTAGGAGCTCCAGGGGCTGGGGATAGCTTGAGCCGTAACACACGGGGCTAGGGCTTGCCGAACCTTGTTGTGCTTCGCCCCACCATTATGATATCGAGTTGGTTTACCTCTTGATCTCAGGCTCCGCACACATCCTACCCATATAGTTTTTGACTCATGGGAAGTACCTCTCATTTGGCCAATTTGGTGGGAAATGTGGATAGAGACCAATAGCAAGATCGATGGATGCATTAGAGATTGTCGTACTCTCTATGTCTAGATGGCACGTGGTCCAACACTTTGATCTCGGGATCAAGTATGATGAGGTTCTTACCTCTAAACCGACTTCGGGTCGCAACCAACTTCGGGTTAGTATGAGACTAATTTTGAGTCGAAGAGAGGTTTTTACCTCTTAAGATGACTTCGGGTCAATTGAGTGTGATGTCTTTGTGACTCACCTTTTGCTCGTCCAGATCGAGAGCCAACAAAGCAAGTTACGGCAGGATGACGCATGATGTTTGGTTTGGTACACGATGGTACCGATGGATGGCACTCGTGGACAAATGGAGTTCTCCTGCTGAGAGGGAGTGCTAATTTTGGGCAACTAGGTCCAAACTCCATACGTTGCACTCGCTCATGATGATGGTCGTATTTTTGTTGGATTTTCTTTCGTAGAGGTGCAAGATTGATCTAAAGATTATCTTGTTTGGATGAGCGTAATATATATTTTGAATTTTATTTTCCACACATATGCAAGGTCGTCCGTATTTGTAATGTAGGCTCACATGCCCACAGATGTGTCACACACCGTCAACGATGGATATAAAGAGAGACTTGGAGGTCATTTTCATCATCAACTCATCACACATCTCTCATTGTGATCTCGACATGTTCGTTAGCCTCGAGGCTCTTCCTTCACACGTGGGAGTTGTTTTCTTCGTGGATCTATTTTGGGCTTGTTGTCGTTAGCCATAACTGGCCATAATCGTGGTCAAACCTTGGTTGTTTGACATCAAATCTACAAAATTTCGATTTTGAGAGGTCGGGATCGCCGGGCACTAAAATCGGTGAAATCAAAGATGTTTGACCGAAGTCTAATCACAACGTTGACTTTTTTGTTGCCGCTATTTACTGACTTTTGCTGACCAACATTGACTTGTGATGAGTTGTCTTTGAGGGCTTGGGTGTGACACTTGAAGGTTGGCTGATCGAGAAATGCTTGCTAGTTGAAGCATCCCTGCTATCGTCGTAACGCACAATATCTCATATCTTTCGTTAGACAAAAAGGAATTGTAAATATGATCTATATTATTGGCTTGTTTTCTATTGATCTATTATTGTGTTCTATAAGCATTTTTATCACAAGTTTATGTACTGCTATTTTGTATCGTGCCCAACAGCATTGAAGAAATTGCATCAAGCATAGAACACACATTATGGTTATCTAAATTTAACATGTACACTTAGATTTAGTGTTGTGATATTGTGCCATGTGTCAAGTACCCGACCTAATTATGGTGACTAGCTTGATGCTAAATGTTGTACCATGTGTTTGAAGTAATCGACCCAAATTATGGTGGAGGATATACCATACAGTTTGAGATAATTTCCAATTCTAATTATGGTAACTTGTTGATTTTGTTGATTTTATCATGTCAAATTTGTTTGACCAGACATTATGGTAATTGATTGATGCTACTTGTAAACACTCAAAACCAGCGTTGCTAGGAGGGGTCTTCTAGGGAAACTATTTTTAGGTCAAGGGCAACAATGGAGTGATAGCCCATTGTGTCACCTCAACTAAGGCTTCCCATTGCTTACAGCTTTCACCGATGTGGGAGAAGACACGTATAATAAGGATCACAAAGATGAATAGATCAATGATAAGATGAAAGGTGATCTTGGAAGCCTATCCACAAGAGAGGCTCGTAGAGTATATGGTTTCCAAGGGCTAGGTTTGAGTATATGACTGTCAAGGAGGAACCTAGACCTAAAAACTCCTGTGAAAACTTGGATTCCAAGTGGTCTTCGTGGATTTATTTTAAATGTTGCTCTGACCACACCTGACCAAGTGGACCCAAATTTAGGTCAAGGATGGAAATTGATCAACCACCAGGTGTTTGACCTAATCAGGGGAGAAAGGGATAAAGGAGAAATTTTCTTTGACTTTGAGGTAATAATCCCAATTAGGTCACTAGCCAAAGGAAACCTAGGGGCAAGAATGGTCCTTGGATCTAGGGCTTGCAATATCTCGAGATCCCACCATTGTATTTTCCTCAAATTTAGAGGGAGTTTCCTAGAGCAAACTCTAGCATGTCAGGGACCGAAATCGAAGTATTTGGATGGCTAGATTTTGAGATAAGTGATGCCCTAGTGTGGACCTATGTAGGCTAGGCCAGAAAGAAGAGAGAGGTTAGAAAATATGCTTTAAGGTGATCACTCTGAGGACTAGTGCCTAATCCTTTGGGGGAAATGGAGTCAAGGATATTTTAATGAATCAAATGGATCCACTTAGTCAATAAGTTCTATAAAACAATTTCGCGCATGGCAATTAGGGGCATGGACAATTGCATCATGGTCTTTATACTTCAATATGCAATATGTGATGACTCGATCAAGACAAAAATTTCAAAAAATGTCTTGTGGAACATTCACTATTCAAACATGGCCCATGACATGATGCAATGCTAGTAAAAGACAAATTTCCACCATATCACACAATAAAGCAAATATATTTCAAATGTGTATGCTAAAATCCCCAACAACATGCATGTGTGACAGAAGAAAAAGACAAATTAGCATTAAAAGAGCACTTACATGAGAGAATGTATATATCCAATTATCATCATATGCCAATATAGAAGCTCCAAGACAAAAAATGAAGTAATCCAAACATCAAAATTCATCCATCCATCCACTTTCATCCTCCAAAAGAATAGCAAACCTCACAAGAGATAATGATCCAATCCAAGTGATGAGGATCAAATGATTCCATCACAATTCTATTTATGCACTTCTTAATGAATTCGAACATTTAGCTAATTAGGCCCTTAGAATAAAATAATGTGCATAATAACATTAATTTTTGGTGACAAGCCCACCAAATAGCTCAATAATACATGAATAAGCCTCTCAAGAGGGTTGAATGATCAATAAGTGAATCATTTGGCCTTTAAGGAGGCCAAATGAAGTCCAACAGTGCCATGATGTAGAAATGGACACCCATCATAGTGGACAAGCGTGTGGCCCCTTGCTTTTCAAGCAAAATCTATGGAGCTCCCAAGTGGTTGTGGGGGTAGGAGGTCATCCTCACGGTATCCAAATTGATCGAAAGTGGCTCGTAGACCATCTTTAAGGGCCGGAATGATGACGTAAGCCCCGCCTTTGCAAGCAGTGGAACAATCCTATGGACCTTGGAACATCCGCCAAGTGAATGGTGCATATGTGGAGCCGACTGACATGGTGAACCGTGCGCATCATCCTCATCCCAAAGGTGGAATAGGAGCAATCAACGAACATTGTCGGGGATCCATGAAGTAATATCGACTATGGTGGAGCCCCATGGCTCTCAACGCTTACCCTATAAGTGCCATCGTGGTCCTTGGAGGGCTAGGACCATATAAGGAGACCAAGCCCCAATGGCAATCCACCTCGCAACTCGCATAAGATCCAATGCTGGCCCTTGCCCTCCAATACAACAAATTATTAGAATAATCACAAAAGAGCTTACAAGTCATGAAACTCATGGTGGCATGCCCTTGCATAGTGGGCTTTGGTATGTATAAGTGTCTTCTGTGCTCACATTAGGGGTTAGCCAAGGACCCTATTAGGTGGTTTCAACCTCTGGGCAAAGTACATGTCATGGCGCATCCTTCAAGTGGCAAGTGGCAAATGATATAATAATGGAAACGTGGAGTGAGGATCGTGAAACATCCAAGCCATGTGTCAAGGTGTAAGGTTAACTATAACAAGGAAGCCCATACTTGGGTATATTAGTGTAGGAGGGAGCAATTGTGGGCACATGAGTTACCCCAACCTTGTTTTTCCACCCTTCTTCATATGCCTTTTTCTGCTTTCTTCTTGATTTTTCTTCATAAAGGGGTTGGAGAGCATGACATGTGAGATGTAGCAAGGAATACCCCTTAAGGTGGGCGGTTCATCACTCACCAAGGGTTGGGACAATCGTGGGTTCTTTAATGATAGAGGGGGCTCATCTAGGGCCCACCGGAACCAAGGTGATGGCCATGGGTAAGGGGTAGAGTTCATGTTTGGCTTTTGCCCACGTGTTAAATTTGAAAGGTAAGTCTGGCCATCTTTTGCATTTTGTGGTGCATTTCATGTTGAGAGTGGACAAATTATGCTTTTTACTTTTCATTTTAGTTGCATCAACCTCCAAATAACATTGTTCCGAAAGTCCACCCAAGGTGTGACAAGGAGAGGGAGGCTAACCGTATGTGGACCCATGGGTATATGTGGACCCGTATGGGAAAAGAGATGAATGGGGCTAAGATGAGTGGGAAGGGGACTCGATGTAGGTGTTGAAAAGTGTAACTAGGTCCCAGCTCTTTATATGAAATGTAATTGTGACTTATGTAAATGATGTAATGAATAAACTAAAAATTATTATTGTGAGCCTTGCTTCATGGATTTCATGGGCAAGTGGGATTTTATTTTAGTTGGCTCCCATTTAGAGCATTAGGATTTATCATTTAAGTCAAGGAATTAATGTCATGTATGAAGAGCTCTTTCTTGAGCATGTGCCAATGTATATGAGTCTATGAAGATGTCTAAATAGCCCTCCAAAGATGAGCACAATCAACTCCAAAGGATCTTCTTATGTCGGCCTCAAAGACTAATAAAGGAACTCATGTTGGCTCATAATGGAGACACATCGGTTCACATGGCACATGCTCTACTATCGAGGAGACTAACCACTATAAATACTTGGCTAGCATCGCCATAGAAGCACAAGCTCAGCTTTTGGATTTTTCCTCGAGATTTTCGTGGCGGAAAACATGTATTGATGACCATGATCTCTGTACATGTGAGGACAAGGTCTCTAACAAATGTAACGATGGCCTGCGTTATCTCAAGATAACACGAAGTGATATGAAGATGCTCGGTAATCTCAAAGAGCAAGGCTTAGTGCTACAAGGTTGTTCGGACTCAAGATAGTAAGGTGATACTTGGTTATCTCTGCAATGTTGGCATGATGCTCAATGTCTCATGTCAAGGAACCACAATTTGGTAAGAGAAGACATACCAATGATATATCACCGTGTTTTGATGTCGCTATAGTTGCCATAATTTGATGAACTTACATTGACATATTCCGTGCCATATCCAATTCGTTGAGATCCAAAGAAAGGAAGATCAAGAGGAAGAGGACAACAAGAAGGTCAACGTGTCTTGGTCTTGAGTGGCTACTAGGTCACTGGTCATGGTCTTCATATCTGCCAATTGGAATCTCTATAAGAAGAATTGGTATGGGTTTTCCTCTCAAAGAGAGGTTTTGGCCCCGGCTCATAGCCTACGTTACTGCCCTGTCTATTTATGTTCATGTATCAAGCATCGTTTGATGAAGAAGAACACTAACAAGATAATAAGAAGAGGATCCCACTTTAAAGAAGTAAATGGCATTCACAAATGCTGACTAAGGAAGAGAACACCTAATGTTAATGCCCTAGATTTCTCAACATGGTATCAAAACTATGGTGCTAAAGTCAAAAGAAGGGCATCTAATCAACAAGACACTCAAGGATCAAGTTTCATGGAAGGCATCAAAGCAAAGTGAAGGATCTACATTGAAGAAGAATGTCTACTTCAAGAGGAAGTCTTGGGATCATCAATCAAATCAAGGTAACTAGAAATCTACACCGCAAGAGTGTGGGATCCTATCATCTTTAGAAAAGACCACAAAGACCCTCATCAAGATTGTAATATTCCAAATTAGCAGCTTGTAATATTCCTAATTAGCGACAATGACTAAATATTCGATTTTGTTCAATTTTGCCGTCTATAGTTTATTGACAAATAAAAAAAGTGAGTGAAGAGGTCTAACTCACTTAGTGGAATAAAACACCCTCCCTAGTAGCACAACGTTGTACTTAAAGGGGAGCCAGGGCCAAGCACCACGAGAGAGGGGGCCCACGTATGCTCTAGAAGCTACCGCGCAGATGAGGATGAGCACGTGGCAAGAGAGAGAGGCTACGTTGAGGAGATAGGCCTTAGGGTTTTGGAGGAAGGCTGACCAAAGAGGGAGGAACCTTCTCATTTCATTCATTCGTTGTTGATCATATTGAGCCGGTCATTTCGACCTCTTGAGCACGCCGGGTCGTTTAGCCTCGTCCGCAAAGACTGCTTTAGTGCATTGAGTGTCTTGCCGAGATCTTGCCCTTAGCCCTGTGGGACTTCGAGTGCCTCGCTTGGGCAAGGTTATTTCTTCAAGATTTTGTGGGAGATTTTGGTGTTTGGTTCTGCTGCGGAGTCGTGCATTCATAGAGATCCAATCACCGAGAGGGAGGACGAATCCATCTAGGGAGGTGTTCCTGACGGGGACAGGTGGAGATTTGAGCGAGATTTTGAGCAGAGGACTCCACTTTTGCCTTTGGGAGGATTTTGTGAGTTGAGGCGTATTTCGGGCCCATTCCCATTAGCCTCTCGCGTTAGCCTTTGGAGGCCACCGAAATTCCCCAAGGGGGTGTTTTTCGGTTGGCCTGCCATTTCTAATATGTTTCGGGTTTTGTCAGATTAGTGAGTAAAGGAGGTTTCGTATTTTCAGCTCATTCCTAAGGGGAATAGCTCTAGTTATCGTCTATTTTGGGCAGCAACGACACGACAGCTTTTCCAAAGAAATTGGGACGCAAGCTTTCTCTGTGAGAGCAAATTACTGTGTATTCGATATATGTCTTCACTTGTTCTGAGCAAGTTTAGGTGCCATCACTCGATCACCTATTGTACTATTATATTTCTCAGCTTTAAAATGGCTTAGCATTTCCTTCTATATATTTCCTCGGATGAGTTGCCGTACATTCTTTCTATGTTATTATATGTCCGCCGCACTATTATTTTTATATATATTTGAGCATCCTAGTTCTATACAATTTGGTGTGTTTATTTTATACCTTTAGAGCCGTAGTCCTAGCGCTGTAGCTCTGTGTTTCGTCTCTTCGTAGGCGACTTATCTGCAAATGCCCTCCTACCCATCTCTCGGGTTGAGTTTGCCGTGTTTTAGAGATATCCCCTAAACGAGATATTGCGGGTACGTAGCATGTTCTGCTCACTCGTGGAGCTAGTTGTCTATGACACCGGGGAAGAGGGCATATATTTTTTACAAGAGGGCAGAAGTAAGGTAGATCGGTGGAGTGTAGGTTGAGAACGCCTGACGAGAGGAGACCGTGTTCGGGTGGTGGACATGCAGGTGGGGAGCCCGTGACAGCACGCGCAGCAGAGGAGCCCAGCATAGGATTTAGAACAAAAAGAGAGCCGACGGCGATGACACCGAGGCCAAATAGTTTGGGAGGCACTCCTCAAATCGGTGCAAGATTTAGCGGGTGTGCGCATTGAGGTGATGGGTTAGGAGATTCATCGCCGTAGAGGCTAGACAAATGCGGAGACCCCACGGTATTCTAGGTAGGTGAGGGATCGTGTACATCCCACCATTTGCCGAGCATGGTGCCGATCGTGTACTACCACTCAATGGCTTCACATGCACCTACACGCTCTACCATGCCCACTTTCTTGGAGTAGACAATGTGGGCAGTGGAGCCCGAGGAGTGCATCCCGACACATGAGCGAGCATTTTGCGTAGTATCGTACATGGGTAGGAGTTCAGTGGATGCTATCTCATTCGAGATTTTGTTCCTACCTCCAATGGGACAAGAGACCCCGCGACCATCATAGAGGGCACCTAAGATTATCATGATGGAGATAGCCACCGCACATCTAGCATCTCCATTTGCCTACGTTTGATGGGTCATCGCGCTCTGAAAGTCTGGGTGGAGAAGTCGGACATCTATTTCCAAATTTTAACCAAATGTCAAAGACGGAGGGCCATCAAGGTGGCGACATTACATTTGGATGGTGAGGCCTAGGACCTGGTGTTCCATGGGATGTCACACTAACACTCTACAAGGACGATGCAGCCGAGTTTACCAGGAGATTGATGGAGCGACGTGACCGAAGGGATCCAACAACATTTTGACAAGGCCTGCGCACTAGGAGCCTGTAGACATACATTGCGTATTTCTTGAGGGTTTCATGATGGTGCCGCATCTATCTCGCAGAATCCACGATCTATATGTTTGTGGAGGGGTTAGCAGAAAGCCACTTCTGTGGTCTAGTTAGATCTACTAGACCAACACACTTCGTGATGCTATTAGCAGGATTTGAGACTTACAGATGCATTGCCCAGACTCCCACACCTTACTCTCAAAGACAGGCTTCCACCCAAGGGGAAGGATGTAAGGATTCTTCCTCCAAAGGGGAATCCAAAGACGGCGTAGAGCGTATGATGATGCTGTGAGGGAGGTGAAGAAGAAGCGGCCGTGCTTACTTGTCAGAGCCGTGGCACCAGACATAGGTGTGTCGCCTTGCAAAGCACACTTCATTGAGGTCTTCTCTCGATGATAGCGGGGAAGAGGATGAGGAGGATGACGAGGAGTGCGGTGAGATAGTCGACGGCTCAGATCGCTTGCCACCTCCACCCTAGTGGATAGGAGGTGCAGCTTTGCACCCACAGGAGGGACCTCAAAAGATTGCGAGGGAGTTCCTAAGTATTTGATGGCCGCGCGTACGAGGATGACGTGGCCGCCGAGTGTCGGGGCTTTTGATTGGATGCTGGGGCAACCCACAACTTCATTGATGCAATGTATGGTCGAGCTGGGAGAGGTGATACCGACCGAGAGCTTCGACAAACTTTCGCCTTTGGTCCCGTGAGCCGACGATGTAGTGTGCTCGTATGTTCCAAAGTTACAAAGGACGATGGGTACCTACACCGTGACCGATCACTTTTTCGTGGTCAACATACCCTGGATACCAATGTGGTATTGGGTGTTCAAGTGGTTGATTACCTGGGAAGGTCACCACAGATCGGGAGGCCTTAGAGATGGAGTGGGATGATAAGAAGACCGGGAAGCACGAGAAGATCCACTGGATGCACACTTACCCACCTCGGGACTGCTGCACACCGCATGGAGGCAGATTTCCCAAGAGAGACATAGAGTGGGCTGAGTCGCGGCATCGCAGGCAGAGACCACCTGGCCGTGCGCTCATCCCGATATACGTGCCATCCTTGACAGTATGAGGCGTTGTTTGGGGATATACCACTGTGCTCTGGCCACTGCATCGAGGGTTCGGTGCACACCATAGAGCTTGAGCAGGCATTCAAAGAAGTGATTACTACCCCATATAGGCATCCCAAAGCCTATCTAGATGAGATTGAGCGGGCCATCCAGGAGTTGGCTGCTCTTGGGCACATCGCACCGAGCATGAGTTCGTTTGCTTCTTCTATGGTGTTGGTGAAGAAGAAGGACGACACCTTGAGGATGTGTATTGACTACAGGCTCAACAAGAAGACCCTCGAAGAACAGGGTCCCATACCCAGATCAATGAGTTGATGGAGGGACAGAGAGGAGCCAAGTTCTTCAAGATTGACGAGATCGGGGCCATCGTATTCATGTGAGGGAACAGTGACATTCCCAAGACCGCCTTAGGTGTCATTATGGCACTTTGAGTTTTTGGTTATGCCTTTTGGGCTAACCAATGCACCGGCCTACTTTTCGCCTTGCATGAACCATATCTTCCGTAGCCATCTAAGGAAGTTTGTATTGGTCTTCTTCGATGACATACTCATATAGCAGACTTGGGAGGAGCATCTCCGCATATAGAGGCAAGATCGTATATCTTGGAAGAGCAAATGGGGCCGATGCTAAGCTCTTCAAGTGTGAGTTTGGGATGACTAGAGATGTTGTATTTGGGTCACATTATTGGAGTGGACTCGAGGGAGAGTCCATGAGGAGAAAATCAAAAGGCCATCAGATTGGCCGTAGTTGAGGAACGTGACGAACTTCGAGGATTCATTGGTATATGCACTTATTACAGAAGTTCGCCACCGCTTTCACAGCCTTTGTCGCACTTGCGTACTTGACAAAGAAGGGGGCATTCAATTGGTTGGACATAAAGACAGCCGAGCCTTTGAGAGGCTCAAGGAGGTGATGAGTAGTTGCCAAAGGCTTGCATTGCTGCATTTTATGCAAACACTTGTTCCTGGAGTGTGATGCGTTGGGAGAGGGGATTGGCGTAGCATTGATGGTGGCGACACCCTATAGCCTTTGAGAGCCTAAGCTCCTTCCGCACGAGAGGTTGTATTCTATATACGACAAGGAGATGTTGGCCATTATGCATGCATTGGCCAAATTCCTACGTATTTGGTAGGAACAGTTCGGTGGTGAGGATCGATCACAATGTACCTCAGTTCTTTTTGGAGTAGAAGCAATGCATGTGGAGAGGCAAAGAGAAGTGGATCGCAAGATCCAATCATATGACTTTGACATCGAGTATGTCAAGGGTAAGAATAACGTGGTAGCAGATGCCCTTTCACGTAGACCATCCACGTTATCTATGAGCTTGGACACGATTGAGGGCTCGACTTTTAGTGGTGTACTCCAAGGACAAATTTGTATGTGAGATCCTCGGGATGGCAGGGCGGATGGATGGGGATAGGGGTGTCTTAGTGAGATCATCCACACAGTGACAGATCTTCTTGACCGAGGGATCTCAAATTTAAGAGGAAGATACTCCGTGCATCACATGATTCACCATCGGGCAGCCAATTGTGGGTTTACCAAACCTACAGGGCCATTAGAGAGAGGTTCTCATGAAGGGCCTCAAGGAGGATGCACAGCACACTGGTGAGTGATGGGTTTGCCAGGAACAAGGGGGGAGATGAGCGACTCTCGCAGATTGTTGCCCTCTTCCCATTCCGGAGGGGAATGGGAAAGCATCTTGATGGACTTCATCAAGGTGGTTGCCCAAGGTGGCAAGGATTGTATCTTTATTGCCATTGATCGAATGACAAAGTATGCGCATTTTTCGCCACACCGCACACTCACACGTGAGCAGCCAGGGCCGAGTCAGTTTTCCTGGAGGTTTCTTTGTGCTACATGGTCTTTCCAAACCATCATCAAGGATAGGACACGCTTCATGGGCGGATTTTGGCAGAGCTTTCCTGCTAGTGGAATGAGTTGACACCGAGTACCGCTATCACCCACAAGACGATGGACAAACGAAGATAGTTAACAAGTGGCCGGAGGGCTACTTTGCGTAACTATGTCAGCAAGACGAGCATGGTCGAAGTGGTTGCATCTAGGGGAGTATCGCTATAACACGACACATCACATGTCCATTGGTATGTCACCATTTTATGCTTTGTATGGGTATCATTCCTTATCTTTGCCGATGATGTTCGGTGCTAGGCAAGGCTCCTAGAGCTAAGATTTGGATCCAAGAGAGTCGTGATTATTCTCCGAGCTCTCATGACAATATGGCTACAACACAAACCAACAGGTTGCATGTTTACGAGGTCGTGGAGAGAGCGCTTTGAGGTAACGACTTGGTCTACCTACGATTAGGCCTTAGCTAACAATCGTCAATCGGGGCTGCAGTGAGCCGAGAAGCCTGCCCCGCTTTTACTATTAAGGCAGGTGATACTTCAGGATTGGACAAAGCTGCGTATGAGTTGGGCTGCCCTCAAGGCAAAGAAGATTCACAACGTTTTTCACGTATCATGCCCTCGGCTAGGGCTGGCCAGGGCAAGTGATGCTGACAGATGAGCTACCACCCACGGATGATGAGGGGCATTTAAAAGGCAACAGAGGCTATTATTGATACCCTAGAGAGGCAAACCTACAGCAGATGTACCGAATTCTTGGTTAGGTGGAAGAATTTGCGTATGAGGATGCCACTTGGGAGAGAGAAGATTTTGGCAAAGATCCATCACTTCAAGAGCTGAGGACAAGCAACATTTTGCCGGGGGAGACTGTAATATCTCCTAATTAGCGATGCCTAATTGGTATATTCGATTTTGTTCAATTTTGCCGTTCTATAGTTTATTAATAAATAAAAAGGAGAAGAGGGTCTAACTCACTTAGTGGAATAAAACAACGTCCCTAGTAGCACAACGTTGTGACTTAAAGGGGGAGCTGGGTGGGGGCCAAGCACCACGTAGAGGGGGCCACGATGCTCTAGAAGCTACCGCGTTGCATGAGGATGAGCACGTGGCAAGAGAGAGAGGCTACGTTGAGAGATAAAGCCTTAGGTTTTGGAGGATGGCCAACGTTATAAAAGAGGGAGGAGCCTCTCATTTCATTCATTCGTCGTTGGATGATATTGAGCCGGTCATTTCGACTTCTGAGCACGCCGGTCGTTTAGCCTCGCTCCGTAGCACCGTTTAGTGCATTGAGTGTCTTCTACGGAGATCTTGCCCTTAGCCCTGGGGACTTCCCTCGGAGTGCCCGTCGGCAAGGTTATTTTTCCAAAGATTTTGTGAGATTTTGGTGTTTGGTTTTGTTGCAGCTGCATTCATGAGATCACAGTAACATCGAGAGGGAGGACGCAGCCCATCTAGGAGGTGTTACTGGACGGGTTTTGGCAGGAGATTTGAGCGAGATTTTGAGCAGAGGATCGCCTTTGCCTTGGGAGGATTTTGGTGAGTTGAGGCTGTATTTTGTGCCCATTCCTATTTAGCTCGCGCAGCCTTGGAGGCCGCGTTGTAATTTCTTACAAGGGGGTGTTTTTCTGAGGCCTGGTCATTTCTCGAGTATGGTTTCCGGGGTTTTGCCTGGATTGTTGAGTAAAGGAGGTTTCTAGATTTTCAGCTCATTCCGCAAGGGGAGCAAATTTCCCTAGTTATTAGTTGATTTCAAGGGTAGCAAATGACATCTACGTTTTCCAACACTGACGAGCTTCAGAGCCCATTTCGGTGTATTCTGAGAGTATTTGGCGCAGTGATGTGCAATGTGCAATGGCTGGTGGGGACCACATCACATCACAAATGGGAGATGATCCTTTGTTGCGGACGAGTAGACGGCTAAGTAGCGACATCGATGGACGTTGATTGGTCCAATGCCGGGCCGCGCCTCGTGGGCCAATGGGATCGGCTCAATTCAAGTAACTTAGTGTGTGAATAACCTAATCCGCCATTTGGGTAGGTGCGAGTGTAAAGACCCGATTTGACTATGTTTAAAGGTTTCACAAGCCGTTACGTGGCTGAAACCACGATTTCTTCAATTCCTCTACAAAGACGCTGTCGCCATAAACATAAATTCATCCTCTTACAGCTTTCTCCATACTTTTGTTTAATGCATGCTGGTGTGCACTCAACCCATTCTGCCCCTATTTGTAATTTTCATTCATTCTTCTCGCACGGGATTTGGTGGTGAAATTAACATTTTCACCAAATACGCCACCCAAAACAACTCAAGGCCTTGAAGTAATTCTCGATTATACTCAAAAAATTAAAGAAGATTGACATGAAATATCTCTGAAAGATTTCGTTTTCCATTATTGTTGTTACTTTTCCCAAAAGGAGGAAAAGAGGAAGAGGACCTAAAGGTCCTATGGCGTAAGCTCAATTTGATCCGCCTTATTTTCACACACAAGGAAGACAATTAGAGATCGTTTTATTAATGAGGGGATACAGATATTTGTTCCGCCCGATTGATGGCCATTCCACTGGATTCATTATGTGAATGGTTTTCTTCATAGGGAAGTGTGTCAGAACTTCAGATAGTGGATATAATCAAATTGACACACGATGATTTAGAGACAAAAGATTTCTGAAAAATCAGAAAGCCATTTGTACACATTGTCAATAACATTGTTGGTTTCATTATTTGAAAATAGAGCGTATGGTTTTAAACATTTATGGTCATATTTTTTATTACGGAATCGGTTATGTCAAGTAAGGCAACAAGAAAATGTTCGGCCTTGTGTCATAGACACCGTGCTCAAATTGTTAGGGCACCATAATACCTCGGAGATAATGTGATGAAGACCTCGATAATGGCACCGCAATTTTCCAAGCCGCCTAGATGTGTGCAAGAGAAACACTCTCCTGTACTTCAAAAAATCGCGTGGACATTGTTGTCGATGTGGTAATACTATGCATTTCTCGTTTCGTGAGACCATGTGAAGTTGTAGCTCCCCGGGGTAGTAGCCATGGAAGGGCTTTAGGAGTTGGTATAGCACTTACCCGGGGTCAGCTTGATACAAATAATATTAGCTACCGCTGAAAATTTGAAGGTAAGTATAACTATGACTACGTAGAAGGATAGATTGAAGAGTTTGGACATAGTTAAAGATATTGTTCCTAATGGTGGATCTAGTTGTTTCTGGTTTTGAATTCGTGCTCTTACACTTGAAAATTGGTTTAAATATTATTAACACACTTTGTAAATCTAGGGTTAGGGTGATGAAAAGAACGAGCTTCTAGTTTTAGCAGATTTTCTCGTGCTTATGTAGTGAATAATTACGATACAAATGTGAAGGAATTGCTTCATGAGATTACCACTAATAGATCAACTATATCCACTAATATGCCAAAGCAATAAAGTGATCCCTCATGCTTAGATTCAATCCTCACAAACTATGCCATTGAAATTTCATGATATAATTTCTTTGTAAATTCATTTTCCCTTTGTAAATGATAAAATCCCTTGTTGGTCCAAGGAGAAATACACCATATACCGAATTAAAAATCCTTTTTCAAGAAGTGCCCTTCCTTATTCTTGTGGTTCGTCTCGCACTAGAGGCAATCAAATGTTTCTTCAACAGATATCGCCTCTATTTTTACGTTTGCTAGCTCTGTTTCCTTGAGCAGTATGATACAAAATTAATGAAAATATCAAACCTATGTTATACTCATCTCATCTAAGAAACTATTCCAAACAAAATATTTGGTTGATTATGACGATCGTGTTTGCAAATTAAAGCAATGGTGTGAAAGAGATGGTTGAATATTTTGTATGTTTACAATGTTTCATGGACTATTGAAAATATGTTTGTAATGAAAATATTGTTGTGAAACAAATTTATTGAAATATTTTTGTTGGTTATAAGAAACATAACTATAATGGAAACATTTTTTGTGAACAAATGAATTATAAATAGAATGGTTAATTCGAAGAAACTTTTATGGATGGTTTAAAATTTGCATTATTTAAAGGCCAAATACTTGGTATAACATCATTTCATGATGGCTTTATATGGGTTGTGGTTGAAAAACACAAGAGATACCAAACTAAATTTCATAAGATGAACAATATCATAATACTAGGCCTCGTGAATTTTACCTCCAAGTTGAGGTGGCAAAGAGGGTACATTAGGAAATTACTTAGAATAGATGGGTTATGAATGGTACTGTCAGATTATAAAAGATAACACTAACTCAATAACATTCACTAATACCAAAATAATTCACTAATAGTAAGAACTTCAATCCATTTTCGTCTTAGCTTTTACATTTGTAATTTTTAAGGATTTCCACTTCCAATAATTAAACCTAAACGAACATGATATGATTTCACCATAATAATTAAACCAAACATACATGAGATGGTTCGAATTTGACACCCGCTAAGAACAAGCTCCCACATTCCAACAATATCTTTCACTATGTCCAACAAGCCCACATTCCAACAATATCTTTCACTATGTCCAATTGTTCCAACTTCTTCAAAAAGTTCAAAGCTCCATAAGAGCCTTAACTAGTGCTTCAATTATTCCAACCCTGGCCAAGTGCTCTACCGTGTCGAATCTAACTAGACTGCTTTTTTGCCCCGAAAATTGAAAATCATGGAACTGGGTAAGATTTTTAAGAAATTTTGTGAGTGATTTTTGTAAATCTAGGTTATAACTATCAAAACTTCAATATTTTTGGGTGCCTTTTAGGTTTTTGATGGTGTTAACCATTTCCACCCTCAAAAACATGATTCAAACACTACTACCGTACAATATTTCTTAAAAATATTTTGTTGAGATTCCAACCACTTTTGGTCACCCAAATTTTTGTCATGTTTGGTCCCCCAAATTGTCTCAAGTGTCATGCGGTTGTATAGCACCTGAGCAAAACCCTTTCTACAAGTGGAGTCAAATGGGTTTGTAAGCAAATTATTTGAACACCACATCCAAATATTCTTTGAAACACCATCTATACATACATAGATATCCATGTGGATTATTAGTGAAGCCACAACTCCCTTCATTTTCAACGCTTAATGCCTTTGTTTTCATGTGCATACCGACCTCTTTGAGTTGTGGTTGGCATGCATGCTTAGCTAACAAACACTTTCATTTAAAGAGGGGCTTCCAAGGTGACAATTCACAATCATGGTTGCTTAAAAATATCAATGGACATTGAATCATTTGTTATCAACATGATTTCGACCTTATTAGCTTCCCTTGGGTTTGGATGGGCACATGTGGAACCTAAGGGCTCATCGAATGCAAAGATACCCTAGAATATCTTTCCTTGAGAGCTCAATGATCCTTGATTAGGTGATGGATTCAATGGTTGTGATCAATCCCTCTCTGTCATTATGTCATTACCACCCCCTTCAATATGTGTGGACATTCAAAAGCTTCATTCCCAACTTCTCCACATCGATAGCATGTTCCATTGAAACTACAACCTCTTCCTCTTCAATAATTTCCTCATCCTATAAAGGACTCACCTCTCCCAAGGTAATTTCCTCTACTTCCCACTTCATGAGTGGAAGAAATTTTGTGAGAGGTATCAACTTCATCTTCCTTTTGGTAGAATTTCCTCTTCCAATACTAATTTTTACTCTACTCGTGACATTTCTACCTCTTCCTCTATTATTAGTTTTTTTTTCTTATTCAATTTTTCTTTACTTCAAAGCACATTAATTGGCCTACTCTATATTGCGTAAATATAAAAATACTTACTTCATGCTCAATTTGTATACGAAATCCATTTAAATACCTTTATACTTGCTCTTATTATATCTTCGTGGTGGCCTACTCATATACTCGTATGTTCATTCCTTAACACTAGCTTCACCTTGCTTCAAATTCTGCAATATTGAGAAGAAGTGTATGTGATAGTTACTTAGGAAAACTTTCCTTCAACCTTCCGACCATTCTTTCCCATGATTTTATGTTCTCCTTACCTCTTTGTTGTTTGTTTTCTTACATATTCTACCATAGGGACACATGACTTTTCAACTTTTTGCATGCATATCTTACCTTTTTGTCTTCTTCTCTATGTTCAAATTCAAAGCATTCCTCCATCTCATAGCTCTAGTCTAGCAATTTATCGAGATTCAAGTTACCATTATAATTTGGAGGATCAAAAAGATGTATGATCTTTACTTTGGTTATCCATCAAATGAACCATTCGCCCCCTTGTCAATTTTGGATCAATTTCTTCAACTGGGCCGCTCAACTTGTTCTTCATCGCAATATCTTCAATATTGATACAATACACCGCATTGTTTCAATAGATTCAAGATTGGATGTTATATCTTTTAACATTTCCATCATAGTGAGGTATACTTCTATGTCCCCCCCTCTTATACCATGTCCATGTGGTGCCATTATAAGTAAATTCTCTCCATAGTCAAGATATGCTCTCTTATCCTCTTTACTCATCACAAATCTCCTTAGAACTTCACATCTCCCAATACCCAATTCCTCCACATAATACCACTTGGACTCGCTTCCAGATTTGGAATGACCCATGCATACATCCTCGAACATATCCAATGTGTTCATTGAATTGACCTATGCATCCATCCGACGATATCTAATGTTCATTGAATTGACCTATGCATCCATTTGACCTATATGTCCACATCCTGTGGCTGCTATAGGTAAATTTGTGAAGATTTGAATTGAAATATGCATCCATATGACCATATTCAATGTTCATTGAATTTTATTTCATGAATTTTCAAGGAGCTTATAAATCTTTCAAAAATAATGTTGTACAAAATATGTACCATGTGTACGATCGTCACCGATATAGAAGTGATATTCTTTAATAACATGTCGATTTTCATTGGTGCTTTCTATATGATCAAATTTTGTTTAGCTTGTCTATAAAGAATATGGACAAGCATGGAGACTTGGCTCTAATGATAGTATTCACTTTGTACTTCTTTTTTGAACGAATGTGTAGTTCTTTGCAAAATAAACTATTGACAAAATGGTCCATGGTGGAAAATTACGCTCGCATTTTTTGAATTGCAAGTCCTTGTGCCATATATTTACCAAATCCATTATGTTTTCTAGGTAATGTTGTATTCATTTTATAATACTAAAATTAAGTAAATAAATTCGCACAACTAGCTAAGTTCTAGGAAGTAGGCTATATGCTATGTACAATGAGCTAAGTTCTACACAATATGATATAAGCTCCCATAATGAGCTATGTTGTGCACTATAGGCTATAAGCTCTACAAAATGAACTAAGTTCCACACAATAGGCTATAAGCTCATCACAATGAGTTGAGTTCCACACAATAGGATAAGTTTGTTACACAAAGTTATTAGTTATTTTTTTGGTAATAATGTATTTTTTTCCAATAATAAAGGTAATGTATTAATTTTCCAATAATAAATGTAATGACTCATTGATTTTCCAGCAATAAAATAAAATAAATAGCTCGTACAATGAGCTAAGTTCCATACAATAAGATTTGTACATTAACAGGCTATAAGCTCTCTAAAGTGTGCTAAGTTCCACACTATGAGATAAGTTCAACATAATAAGCTAGTTTCTTACTTCCATTAGGGCTAATTTGTGGCAAAAAGTTATTAGTTGTTTTCTTTCGTAATGATGTATTCATTTCCCAATAATAAAATAAAATAAATAACTCCACAATGACCCTAAGCTCTGCACAATGAACTAAGTTCTACACAGGCTATAAGCTCCTCGGAAATGTGCTAAGTTTCACACAATAGGCTATAATCTCTCCATAATGAGTTAATTTACATAAATGAAGTGAGTAGTAAGTTCCATACAAGTGCATGGACAAAAGGGAAAAGAATGCATAGATAGAATACATCCTTTCAACTATAAGTAACTTAGACTAAATACAAAGGATAGAGAATGACTTTGTCATTCTAAGATAACTATAATGTTAAGGCGCAAGAAATGATTACATATATGAAAAATGTACCAATTTTGGATATTAGAAATGACTACTCTATTTTAAGGAGAATACTTTGCAAAAGTGTGGAATATGATTGCATATGAACAAGATTTGATAGGATCCAGACCTTTGTAGGTGGTTACTATGTGACAACAACTAATTATGTTGGGACAAGAAGTATGGATGACTCAAGAGGTGATTTTTACTCCAATAGTTCTAATGGAATGTTAAAATAAACCAATTGTAGTGAATCCAAAGGAAGTAAAATTAATAAATATGGCTTGCAAGTTGGACTCCAACTAACAAGTGATTGCATTGCATTAGTATGCACGCTATGATAAAGTAATTTTATGATTTTAAACCAAAGGAAGTAAAATAAGAAAATGATGGTTTTGTGTAGGATTCAATAAGGAAGGGTTTTATTTCACATGGGAGTGAGGCATCATAGCTATTAAACATGTAGATTTTAAAAAGTATAGGTCTATTACCAATAAGTTGTGCTAAAGGAATGTAGAGAAATAAATCCACTTTTCTATTAGAGTGCCAAAAAGCATATGTAAGTGCCACAAATTTAGTGGGTGGAATGATGAATTCTCATTCAATTAAAGGGATAATATTAGGGACATAGTCAATGCATTATTTGTAGAATGTAATTTCAATAGGATGTGATCAAACTTCTAGGGCCATTATTTTTTAATATGATTTCGTTATGTATATTTTATTAATTATTAGTTAGATATAGTTATATTAGGTTTTATTAAGTGAAAGGGCATGATCAAAGATCATACCTCTCTTCACCAAGGGACACCATGAGGCTATATTTAAAGCCTCCCCGACGATTCCCCATTGTAAAAATATTCATATCTCATTTTTTTATCAACAATAATATATACTTATTCATGTTTACTCGCAGTTTTTACACTCCATTGGTATCAGCCATCGTCTTAGGATCTCGTGTGATCACCTTAATTAAGGAATTACAAGAAAATTCCAAAATTGTAACATTTTTAAACCAAGTGCTTGTGGGTAGCAAATATTTTTTTAAAAATGAATAAGGAAGAAATATTTATATAATATATATATATATATATATATATATTAATAAAATCAAAAGAGAGAAGGAAAGTTAACATAAAGGGGAAATAAATTAAAAGAAAAAAGAAAAAGTAAAAGAGAGATATACTTACATGTGAAGACAAAGTAAAATTAAAAAGGAAGAGTAATTGCTTGTGGTTTACAAGCTCGTGGTTTTTGGGCCCATGGTATTAAAACCCATTTCCCCTTTTCAAAACAACGTGCCTTTTCAAAACAAAGTGACTTTTAAAACAATATTATATATATATAATTCAAATAATAAAATAATAATAATAATTATTATTATTATTATTTGAATTATATATATATAATATATATATATTAATAATAATAGAAATTATTATTATTATTTCAAAAAAAATAAAAATCAATTAATTAATTAAATATTAATTAATTAATTAATTTAAAAAAAAAAGAAGGGAAATCAAAAAAATATTCCCCACCTTATACACGTTCAATGTCTTCATTGATGTCGATGGTCAATTCCGAAGAAATTGGGAGATCTTGAGAAACAAATTAATAATAACTCGAAGAATTCGGGAAAAAGATTAGTCGATCTTGAAGGTACAACATGCATGGGCACCCAACGACATCAAAAAGATTCATGATACGGCAAATCGAATAGGGAAAGACAAATGTGGCAAATCATCACGAGGCCATTTAAAAGTATAACGAACAATGAACAAGATGACAAGAGTATAGCCAAGCAAATGAGCAATATGATGTAATCCTTCAATAAGCTAAATGATAAGATAGATAAGTTAAGTCGTACACAATCCCCAATATTTCCTAACATGGAACAAAATCAACAAAACAATTCCGCATTCAGGAAACTTAGAAGAGCATCAAGAAAATACCGATTCCCCACATCATCAAGAAGATAGTAATGCATATTTTCAAAATAAGCAGCTCGGGAATGCATTTGCTAATCAATATCCTCCTTCTTGTTCCACCCGCAGTATATCAAGAGCCAAAATCGAGCTACCCAAATTTGATGGTAATGAAAAAAATAGTGTTGCATGGCTTAATAAAGAAGAATATTTTGGAGATTTATGACATTACTAGTGATGACAAAAATTAAAACATGCTTCCAAAGTGAAAATTGAAGGAGAAGCATATAATTGGTATATGTGGTGGAAAAGACTGCCGTCAAGTATCGCTGAGGAAATTTAAGGATGCATTCTTCAAAAGGTTTCAAGGCATAAAAGAAGAAAAGTTTTTTTCAACGTTTATCAAATTACGCCTAAAAAGGAGATGTGGATGAGTACACTCGAGAATGGAGACCTTGGCAACACGAAAATTTGGATTGTCGTATCTCGTCAATCTTACTTCTTACATATCAGACTTAAAATCCATATACAAGAAGAGCTCGAATCGCATGAAATTACATCCGTAGAAGTAGCAAGGAAAAGCAAAAGCCGCCAAAAGAAATTTGAAAGGTTATCAAAACTAGAAAAAGTATATTCGAGACAAGATTTCTAATCTGAAAATGTAGATGACACAAAATATGTCCCACCCCATGTTCGTGAAGAAGAAAAATATAATGTGGAAGAACGAAGAATGAGAGAGGGCAAGTGCAAGCATTGCGTGAAAACTGGGACCCTAAGCATACGTATGTAAGTAATGGAAAAGGAAATCTATGTCACTTGTGAAGCAACTAATGACGCTAACAATAAGGATTCATATATAGAAGGATTAGAAGACAACTTAGAGTCTTCCGTAAGTGGATGGGGAAACTATTCCCACAAGTGTCATTATCAGCTATGACAAAGTATATCACAACCTCAAACCCTAAGGTTGGAGGACATATCAAAAACAACAACGTAATGGTTCTCGTCGACACCGGAAGTACCCACAATTTTCTAGATTCAAACATGGAAAAATATTTAACATATTTACCTTCCCCATGCCTAATATGAAGGTAATGGTATTTGATGGTAAGAAGATTGAGAAAGTAGGGAAATTCCATAAAGTCAAACTACGATAAAAAAATTTCATTTAGAATCTCCATTCTACACCATTCCATTACGAGGAGTAGATGTGGTCTTAGGAATTCAATGGCTACAAACTTTAGGTGCTTATTTTGCCAACCATCGAAGAAGTTTATAATTTTTAAGTGGAAAGGGTGAACAAGCTGAAGCTGTATGGATTCCAGTTCCGTAGAATCAAGTCAGTATCTTCATCTTTGATGACTTAAGATGATTCAAACAGAGCGCCAAGATTCACACACAATGTCATCGCTAGAAATGTTATCTTCAAAAAGGAGCCATGAAGAGACACCAAGAACAAGGAATAGTTTGAAAACGTAAAAGTATTCCAAGATATACCCAAAAAAGTGTTTCCAGATAGGAAAATCAAACATCCAATACAAGTTAAGGTGATCCTAATTGCCGATATCGTATATTTTCACTATCCACATCAACAAAATATTGAACTCGAGAATATGCTCCACAATATTTTTAAAATGTGGGAAGCAAGAGCACGCCGCTCAAGAAACCCAGGCAAGCCAAGATTTTCCATCATTACGTATGCTTTGAGGACAAAGCATCTTTATGAGAGGGGCAATGTTATGTATATTTTAGTTAATTATTAGTTAGATATAGTTATATTAGGCTTTATTATGAAAGGGCATGATCAAAGATCATGCCTCTTCACCAAGGGACACCATGAGGCTATATTTAAAGCCTCGGTGATTCCCTCATTGTAAAAATATCTCATATCTCATTTTTTATCAATAATAATATATACTTATTCAAGTTTACCTCGTAGTTTTTACACTCCAATTTCTCTACACATAATGATTATCTTAATTTTTACCCAAAGGGGAAATATCAGCTTGATTCATTATCATAATCACTACATGAGGAAGGAAAATGTGCAATAATTTGTACAACGGTAATTACATCCCCACTTAAGACAAGAATCAATACTTGGTAATTATTTATCACTAACTTCATCATCTAAGAAATTTTTGACTTGATTCAAAGATTGTTTGTCCTTGATCTATTGTTGTTGATATTGCTATGATATTAGATACATCATTGTCACCAATTTCTAGGTTGACCTCTTCCTTTGTGTTTCCTTCTTGTGCTTCTTTCCCATTGTCCCTGATCCACTCTCAACTGGTTAAGATTCTACAGAGAGACATCCTCTCGATAGAAATTGTTAGAAATATTCCGAGAGGGGGTTTGAATCAATATTTCATTTCCAAATTATACTTCACTTATCTTATTCTTTAATTTGCAAATTATCTTAAAAAACCATTACTTCATTTAGAATATCACAATGTTATATATAAATGATTCAATAAACCATGATCAACATTAAGAATAAAACATGTAAATAATAAAGAACATCAATAGATCAAACACATATGGACGCTTAAGATTTTAGGTGGAACTCAATGTGGAGAAAACATCGTTGTTGTTTTCTTTGTATTATTTATTATTATAAAAAGAAAATTATTCATTACATCATGGCATTTTATTGGTGTAGACACTTTCTAGCATGCAAGCTCCTACCTATAAAAGGCTACAACCTCCATTCGTTCTCTAACAAGCACTCAGAAGGGAACTACTACCCCCGATCTAGTTTATTGGCTTCTACTAGGAACGAAATGTCCGACTTCACTGCCATAACCCTCATCTCCTCGTGGACCATGTTTCACAATATTTCACAATTAGATCCATCTGCCTCATTCAACCATCAAAACCTCGTAGGCCACCTTTCATCATATAGTCAAATTTGAACCCACACCATATAATAAGCTCAAACCAATATAACAAATTGAATCATTAAATACAATTGCATAGCTAAACAATTTGATACAAGTGAATCATTGAACCAATACCTAAGACCAATACCAATACTAATATGCCAACCATTGAATCATTGAAGGCTAAATATCAATTGAATATCAATGTGCCAACCAATTATACCAATGATGCCAATACTAATACATAATTCCAATATATCACCCATTTAATATCAATATTGAATCACTCGAAGTAAACTAATCATTGAACATCAATAATGGATCATAACTACAACCAATATACCAATACGAATGTTCCAAGTATCGCCAAGCCAATATCACAATGTGCCAAGTACTAACCAAGAAAATATTCCAACGTAATCAAGATCAAATCAATAAAAAACCCTCTCAACAATACCGTAAACAACAAATACTACCAAATCATAGCAAGAAACAACATATAAGCTACCATGCATCAATCATACTTGTTATGTAGATCTAATACTTCATCACTATTAAACCCTTCTTACAAATATATCAACCAATCACTCTAAATACATCAATATCACGAGAAAAAATGTGGAAGGACATTCTATAGATAAGGGAAGACATACATCAAAATTATTAGATTCATTAGAGCTTATCCTTTGTCTTGCACCATCCAAAGGCTCTAATTCATCGTCATATTCATAGGCCTAGAGAGGAACCAATAGAAGACAACAACCTATATGGATCTTTGTAAAACTATGTCACAATCACCAACCTATCATATAGATCTAAAACACATCAATGATGAAATATCCTGCCCAAATATTGTAGAATAGCCTTCAGATTCGAGCACATGAAGCCATAAGGTCCTTAAATCCAACTAAATCATGTCCCCTTATAAACATAGCTCAATGCATCAAATTATTTCTTTATAATATGACCATGAAGTGAAACATATAAGCCTCATCAACCAAACCATAGAATCTTATTGTAATCAGCCAAATTAGATTTTTTTTTTTTTTCTCGTATAAGAAGTCTCATAAAGATAAGAAGGACAAACAATTACATGTACCATGCAAACATCATCAAAATTGTTTTCATACACTTCTTTTTTTAATATCATTCAACACAAAGAATAGAGCCGATTAATTTAGTTCATCGACACTTTACACTCACTACATAACCAAGATAAAGCATTTTGTATGCAAGATACTAATCACAAGTAGAAAATGGCTAATTAGTTACTAAAAACGACTAAAATTTCCATATAAATGACTATTTTTCGCCTGGTGACCGTAGTAGCTAATTTACAATACGTGACCAAATTTTAGTTGTTTTAGCTTAGTCATTAATTGGTTGTCTCAATTTTATTTGTTTAGTAGTATATTTAATCATAAATTTGATAATTATTTTAGTCATTGATTTAGTCATTAATTGTCACAATTAATGACCAAAAATTTGAACAAAATGTTAATGTGCTATAAGATACCGTAAATTAGCTACTAATAGTCATATATATGCAAATTTTAGTCATCTTTTGAAACCAAATAATGAGTAAAGAAATATGACTAAATTTTGGTCATGTTATAAGATATATATATATATATATATATATATATATATATATATATATATATATATATATATATATGCAAATTTTAGTCATCGTTTGAAACCAATTAATGACCAAATAGATATGACTAAATTTTTGGTTGTGTTATAAGATACCGTAAATTAGCTATTAGTAGTCGATATATGCAAATAGTCATCATTTGTAATCACAAATTTATCATCTCTGCAAATAGTCATTTTTTTGTAGTTTCATATTTATTATATAAATGACTAATCTAATAGGCTTATATTCATTTCATTTATTTTCATTAATAATGATTCATTATAAACGACTAATTTATTCGTATATTAATTTTATTTATGTTAATCATTAATCAATATAAACTAATAATTTAGTAGTTTTAGATTGATTTATGTGTCTATTATTAATTAACATAAATTAATTAATATGATTTTGTGACAAAATAAATTTTTTTTATACAATGTGCATGTTCACCTAATATGAAAACACAAAATTACACATGTTATTTACAATACTAAACAATATCAAGTGAAATTATAAATAATTTCAACCACATAATTTATATTATATGAATTGTCAAATATTACAATATGAGTTTCCCAACTTAATCTTTGTTGGATTACAATTTACACATGAAATATTGTTTCAAAGACTTCAAAAGATTATCATCATGGTTCTCAAGGTATGCAGTGAATTCACAAACTCGAATACTTGACCATCACTCTGCGTGTGGTTTAATACGGGATATTGGCTCTAAGGGTATCACTAGACCGGTAATATTCTCTCTCTCTTTTTGCATTTGTCTCTCCAATGTTATTGCTCTCCTCTTCTTCAATTCTGCTTCTTACCATCAATACCGAGCTCCTTTTCTAAAAACAAAAGAAGTTACAATGCAATGTAAGACATGAAATATAATGACTCCTAGAATACAACTAAAGTAGACTATAAAAGATTTATACGACATATACCTCAACAACATCATTGTCAAAGCCATTTTTTCCCATAAAGCAAAAAAACTCGAACAAGTTTTCTTCAGTTGGGCGATAATGGTCACTATGGGGCTAGATGACCTGTATAAACAAATAAAATAAAACATATACATAGAAAAAAACACCTAAGTAACTTAGTATTCAACCTTCGTTATTACCAAATTTACCTCAGGCTGAAATGAGGTAAAACTCAAGGCTACATCAAACCACGCTCAGCCTCGTAGCTAGCCCTACGAGGACAGGAGAGGGCTCTCTCCGTCAATCTCGATAAAATGAACAATAGGGTGTGAGATGACTTTAAAAGGGAACTGATTTTAGGCTAGTAAAGAGATAGGTATGTTTGATTTTTGATTTTTGGGTTTTCGCTGGAGAAATGGGAAAAACAAATTTTGGGTCCGGGGATAAGGTCAGACCTTTGCAGATTTCGAGTTGGGGCGAGGTAGGTGATTGTCTTGATGCTTTTGATTGGATATACGGACAGATTAGACCGACGAGGAGATGAAGAGGGCAAAGAAGAACTTGGATCCTCTCCAAACAGTCAAAAACATATAGAACTAAATGAATTCAAAGGCAGAGCACGGTAAACAATGGATTCAACCTCATCTACTCATTCAATTTAGTTCAGAAGCATATGAAAGGAATGGCATACATTAAACATGAAGAAATTACAGTAAACATAGAGAAAACACCATCAAGAACAAAACACCACAAGGATCCCAACAAGTGCCGCAAAACCTCTGATCTTTCCTTTGCCAAAATATGAAAAATATGTACAATGGTGCCAAAAGTCTCCCAAGAGTCCAACCTCTCCAACCTCTGAAAATGATTGAGAAATTACATCATATAGAGCATCCTAACCCCTTCCCATGCCTCTAGGGGTCGAATTCCTCCTTCAAGGGTCAGTTTCAACCAAATTCTAATCAAGGAACTAAAATCTAGGCAGCTAACAACTTGCCTCTAAAAGAGTGGAAACTGATTCATTTACATGATTTTCACTTTTTTGAGAGTGAATCTTCTAGAATAGGTAAAAATAAGCCAAATTTACATGCCAACCATCAATTTACATCATGAAAACCCAAAAATTTCATCCACAAGCAAAACTGGTCCAAACTGGCCGAAAATCTGAGCTGGAAGTTGAAAATTCAGCCAAAAATTTAAGTGGGTAGCGCCCCTGAGCTAAGTGGGTCGCGCGCCTTTCAGCCTGATTTTGAAGTACTTCCTGGCATCCAAATTGAGCTCATGATAGATTTTTGGAAAGCCCTGGATGTTGGCTATCCAACCTAAGTGGAATTTCTCAATTTGGAGCTCATTTTCCCCTCCAAAACTTCTTTCTCCCAGAAGTACTTCCTGCTGGTGCAAAAGGTGGCAGCAAGGTGGTTTTCATGGTGTTTTTGAGCTTTTTGACCATCCAGAATCTGATGAAATGCTTCGGAAATGCCTGAGGATGCATAAATTATCATGAAAAATCCAAAAATTCAAAGATTTCCTTCAGCAAGTGTCCCAAAAAAAAGTGAGCATATGAGTGCGAGACCCGCTTAACTGAAAAACCTGTTTTTGAGACCAAAATTTCAAAATGACAAAAATTTCTCTGAATTTGCTCAAATTCGGAGTGAAGACCCTCCATCATGTATCTTGCCCAGCCAACGAAGCCTCGGCCAAAATCCGGAGTGGATCAGGCCTTTTCCGCCGTTTTAGTGCTCTCCTGGTGCATGCAGCTCCTGTGGTGAAAACACTGTCTCGGTTGTATGATGTGTTGTTGTCAGTCATGGTGTTGCAATGTGTATGTTCAGCTTGTTGAAAATGAGAAATGGGACCTTGGTGTCTTTGTCTCCAATCGCCAAATGCGTGCCAAAGGGGAATGAGGGATTGAGAACCCCTATAAGTGAGATAGGAATGGGATATGGTGATGGGGGTAGTTTCTAAGGACAGGAGTGAAATGAAATGGCGACATATCAATGAGTCAAGTGGAATCAAGGACAAAGAAACAACCTTTGAATGTTATGGAGATTAGGCTTGTGTCAATGGAGGAATGTAGTAGTAAGTAATAGGGTTTGGGATTTCACATGGGAACCAAAAGTATAAAGGGATATGAGGATAATGAATATGGGAAAGGGACGACGATATGATCACATGGTAGTGACAGCAGTGGTAGAATGAGTGTGAGGGCAGTGAGACCTTGACAATATATGCAGAGGTATATATATCAACCATACAAGGTGGGAAAATCTTCACAAAACCATCAATATGTATTTAAAACCCTAAGGAATAAATCTGCCATGAATATAGGGTTTCACCTCTCCATTCAAATACATTAATTTCCCCACTTCAAGACACCACGATCCTGTTTAAAAATCACTGAGTAATGATTAAAAACCTACTTGCAAGTTTGATGAAGTCGATTTGAAACAAAACTGGGCGCAAAACACAAATTTCTGGGCTCTGATTTAAATGGGTCGCACCCCCCAAGTGGGTCTCACCCGTTCAATTTTACACTGGCTGAAACACTCAAGTGGGTCGCACCCCTCAAGTGGGTCGCACGCACTTTATCACATAGTGCATTTTGCAGGAGGATTTTGGAGGCCTTCCCGGTGTCCAAATCGGGCGTGTGATAGCTCGTTGGAAATCTATTGGAGTCTAATTTCCAAAAAAAGTGGAATTATGCAATTTGGATTTCATTTACCCTGTCAAAAATCAAATCTCCCAACACTAGTCAAAATGAGCAGAATGAGGCTGCCTCAAGGCAGAGCGCTGTTGCAGTCAACTTTTGAAGGTCTTCCTCAACTCCAAATTGAGCTCATGATAGCTCATTGGAAATATATTTGTGTCTAGTTATCATTTGACTCATCATGCAAGTCATTTAGCCAACCATGCTAGGAGAAATCTTGATTTTCCCAAGGTCACTTCAGAGGTGCATTCAATTCTCCTGAGGCAACGGTATTTTTGATATTTCTCTAAAACCATGATACCTGTGTAAAAAGTGAAAGAGGGTTTTCTTCCTTGGCATGTTTTGAACAAAAACCTCTCTCATTTTTCCAAAATTCATCTTTTATTGCTCTGAAACATCTTTTGAGTGAAACTTACCCCGATGTGTGAAACAAGGAATTTTGTCGAAATGAAGCGAAATGAAGGGGATAAGGGGCTTCTAAATTCTTGGGAAAATTTTGGGAAGTAGGGAGGGATGTTAGGAAGCAGGGGAAAGTGGAATCGTAGAGATTGAGTGAGGGGAAGGGGTCCAAAAGGGCAAAACACAGGCCTAGCCTAGAAAATTGCCAAGTTGTGGCAAGAAACTAGGGTTTGTGCAAAAATGAGGAATTTGGGGGATCTCGGTGATGGGAAGTGTTTAATAAGGTACATTAATGATAGGGGAAGGTGTATGAACATCAGGATACAAGTTTTTCTAATTATTTGACCATCCAAGAGAAATTACCTCCAAAACCCTAGGAGAGGGAAATGGACCTTACCTAGGCACAACTGAAGCATGAACAAGATGTAAAATGACCCAATGGAACTTGACATGATGATGACAACTCTCTAAATGATGGTACACTGAGCTGAATGGTGACATGGACTGACACTTGGACAACTTTGGAAGGAGTGAAAGCAAACCCTAGACCTAATGCCTAGTGACCAAATTTTGCTTGAAGACTCTTTGAAATGACAAAATTTGACCTTGACACCTTAAAATCACTTTGTAAGAGCATGTTTGATCATTGGAGGAAGGCTGCAAAGGCTGACTCTAACATTGGCTCCAATGGGGATGGTAGCTCCTTGGAGGTGCCAAGAACGTCAGATCTTTTGGAGAGAAGACCAGTGCCTTCATCCATTGGGCGATGGAATCATTATTTGAACGGATAACACAAAAAATTTGACACATTTATTGAATGAAAACTTGACTAAAAACTGAATGAAACTTGACTGAAACTTGACTCGATGGCAAACTGAAATAACTTGAAAAAACTGACTCAACAGACCAAACACAAATGACTCATGACTGACTTAAAACAAGACTTTACAAAGCTTTTGGAAAAAAGGCAGCAATCCATCAAGATTTGGAATCATGATGACAACCACCTGCATACTAATGAAATATATACAATCATGTATAATTGGCTTTCCAATGTAACCAATCAAGCAGATGACTTCTTGACTGATTTCCCTGATCAGATCTGCTGGTCAACAATACAAACTGATAACTGGGCATCCAAAAACATAGCTGACCATGATCTCCTTCATCACTGAACACTGCAATAATCACTTTCACTGCTGACTGTAACAATTTTTCCAATGGATCATGAAAAACATGAAGATTTACCTCCTGCTGAAAGAACAAGGTGTCTTTTTCTCCTACTTCTAATTCTGATCTTCCTTCATCATGTACTTCAGTAACAATATGTTCCTGGGCTTCAAAAAACTCTGAACTGGTAGGTGAGAAAATCTCTTCTTGAGAAAACATTTCAACACATGAGACATATGAAGAAAATGAAAGGCAATCCGGAATGTTTTGATCTTTTGTACTCTGAAAATATGATAGGTCATCTTCATATGATAGGACAGCCGGATTTTCATTACAGTCATCAATCATGAGAAAAGAAACTTCAGCTGATTCTTGATACCCAAACATGACATTTCTAGCATCTACCATAAATTCATCAAGAGAAACTTTTTCACTTACTTGAGCGAAGATCCCATCTTGTCGTACATCAACTGACTGGATTACCTCTTTATGAAGACTGTGTTCTAATGGCATGAGAACATTTGGATCAAAAACTCTGTCTTCTGCATCCCAGATGATTTCAACAGCAGAATTCTCTTTGATGGGATTCAGCACAAGATATTCTTGGTCATCACGATCTGAATCTGAAACTGAAGTAGCTGAAATGATGTTATCACATTCTGCAATCTGCATGCTGTCTTCTTCCGTGGGCAGATCTGAAACGACACTTTCTCTTTCATTACTTTCAGCCATATAGAAAATTTCAACCTGCTGATCTATAAAACTGCTTACAGGACTATCATCCTTTTCAGAAAAGGAAGAAGTTCCACCATCACCTTCTTGACCATGTGCACACTGCAGATCTGCGTTAACTTGAGCTGGAACATGACCTTTCAATAGCTGATCTATCTCATCTTCAGACAGAGGAGATAATACCTTTTGTTTTCTTTTGCTCAAACAATGATTGTCTTCATTGATTTCAAGTGAAGGAGTATACAAATTTTCCTCATACTGCTGATCCATTTCATATAATTCCTGTTCACTGTCAAGATGCAAAATTCCTTCATCTTCCACCGCACTAAAATCTTGATTCTGCTGCAAATTTTCATGATCGTCTTTATGTTGCTGAAATGGATTTTCATATAGGGCTTCCATGATCTCATCATCCATGAAATTATCATCTTCATAATATTTCTCAAGGCTTTCAATAAAAGTAGAAGCATGTTTGCAACAGTCATGAACTAATTTTAATGATGGGTAAGATACTTGATATCTTTCAATGAATAGAGCATGAAAATCCTTTAAACAGTAAATACATGCCAGCGGAAAATTTTCATACCAAGATTGGGCTTCACCTTCCAGAGTAGCCAGGAATATCTTCATCAAGCAATCTTCAGGAAAATCCACCTTCAACTTGCGAATATGCATGTGAAATATAACTAGATGTAAAGCAGCATCCTTCTTACCATCATCGTTAAACGTAGGCAGATTCCTTGACCAATCTACCTTGGGCATCTTATTCGGAAAACCTGGGATGTGATCTCGGCTCATGGGAGCATATCTTCTCGTGATTCGGTCCATCTTGAAAATCTCACAGCTACTGATCTCCCTGCAGTGAAGTCACCATGAAGCATCGATTTCTGGATTTGTTCAGTGAATGAAGTCGCCAGGTGAATGTTTTCAGCCTTCTGATGTCTGACCGTTGTTCACCATCAACCATCAGATCTAAACTTGATACATGTACTGGGGCAATTTACAAGTTAAATGCTACGATTACAAGTTAAACCGAAGATCGACTGAAGCAGCGTTTATCTACTTCGCTGATGCATAGCAACAGCGTTTCGAAGGCTACCTGGCGTGACTTCAGACTCCGTCTATAACAAGCAAACGTTTTGAGTTTCTCCCCAGTGGAGTCGCCACTATGTTAGCACTCAAATCTACCTCAGGCTGAAATGAAGTAAAACTCAAGGCTACATCAAACCACGCTCAGCCTCGTAGCTAGCCCTACGAGGACAGGAGAGGGCTCTCTCCGTCAATCTCGATAAAATGAACAATAGGGTGCGAGATGACTTTAAAAGGGAACTGATTTTAGGCTAGTAAAGAGATAGGTATGTTTGATTTTGATTTTTGGGTTTTCGTTGGAGAAATGGGAAAAACAAATTTTGGGTCCGGGGATAAGGTCAGACCTTTGCAGATTTCGAGTTGGGGCGAGGTAGGTGAATGTCTTGATGCTTTTGATTGGATATACGGACAGATCAGACCGACGAGGAGCTGAAGAGGGCAAAGAAGAACTTGGATCCTCTTCAAACAGTCGAAAACATATAGAACTAATTGAATTCAAAGGCAGAGCACGGTAAACGATGGATTCAACCTCATCTACTCATTCAATTTAGTTCAGAAGCATATGAAAGGAATGGCATACATTAAACATGAAGAACTTACAGTAAACAGAGAGAAAACACCATCAAGAACAAAACACCACAAGAATCCCAACAAGTGCCGCAAAACCTCTGATCTTTCCTTAGCCAAAATATGAAAAAATATGTACAATGGTGCCAAAAGTCTCCCAAGAGTCCAACCTCTCCAACCCCTGAAAATGATTGAGAAATTACATCATATAGAGCATCCTAACCCCTTCCCACACCTCTAGGGGTCGAAATCCTCCTTCAGGGATCAGTTTCAACAAATTCTAAACAAGGAACTAGAATCTAGGCATCCAAACAACTTGCCTCTAAAAGAGTGGAAACTGATTCATTTACATGATTTTCACTTTTTTGAGAGTGAATCTTCTAGAATAGATAAAAATAAGCCAAATTTACATGCCAACCATCAATTTACATCATGAAAACCCAAAAATTTCATCCACAAGCAAAACTGGTCCAAACTGGCCGAAAATCTGAGCTGGAAGTTGAAAATTCAGCCAAAAATTTAAGTGGGTAGCGCCCCTGAGCTAAGTGGGTTGCGCGCCTTTCAGCCTGATTTTGAAGTACTTTCCGGCATCCAAATTGAGCTCATGATAGCGCGTTGGAAAGCCCTGGATGTTGGCTATCCAAACCAAGTGGAATTTCTCAATTTGGAGCTCATTTGCCCCTCCAAAACTTCTTTCTCCCAGAAGTACTTCCTGCTGGTGCAAAAGGTGGCAGCAAGGTGGTTTTCATGGTGTTTTTGAGCTTTTTGACCATCCAGAATCTGATGAAATGCTTCGGCAATGCCTGAGGATGCATAAATTATCATGAAAAATCCAAAAATGCAAAGATTTCCTTCAGCAAGTGTCCCAAAAAAAAGTGAGCATATGAGTGCGAGACCCGCTTAACTGAAAAACCTGTTTTTGAGACCAAAATTTCAAAATGACAAAAATTTCTCCGAATTTGCTCAAATTTGGAGTGAAGACCCTCCATCATGTATCTTTCCCAGCCAATGAAGCCTCGGCCAAAATCCGGAGTGGATCAGGCCTTTTCCGTCATTTTAGTGCTCTCCTGGTGCATGCAGCTCCTGTGGTGAAAACACTGTCTCGGTTGTATGATGTGTTGTTGTCAGTCATGGTGTTGCAATGTGTATGTTCAGCTTGTTGAAAATGAGAAATGGGACCTTGGTGTCTTTGTCTCCAATCGCCAAATGCGTGCCAAAGGGGAATGAGGGATTGAGAACCCCTATAAGTGAGATAGGAATGGGATATGGTGATGGGGGTAGTTTCTAAGGACAGGAGTGAAATGAAATGGCGACATATCAATGAGTCAAGTGGAATCAAGGACAAAGAAACAACCTTTGAATGTTATGGAGATTAGGCTTGTGTCAATGGAGGAATGTAGTAGTAAGTAATAGGGTTTGGGATTTCACATGGGAACCAAAAGTATAAAGGGATATGAGGATAATGAATATGGGGAAGGGACGATGATATGATCACATGGTAGTGACAGCAGTGGTAGAATGAGTGTGAGGGCAGTGAGACCTTGACAATATATGCAGAGGTATATATTTAACCATACAAGGTGGGAAAATCTTCACAAAACCATCAATATGTAATTAAAACCCTAAGAAATAAATCTGCCATGAATATAGGGTTTCACCTCTCCATTCAAATACATTAATTTTCCCACTTCAAGACACCACGATCCTGTTTAAAAATCACTGAGTAATGATTAAAAACCTACTTGCAAGTTTGATGGAGTCGATTTGAAACAAAACTGGGCGCAAAACACAAATTTCTGGGCTCTGATTTAAGTGGGTAGCGTGCTGGTTTAAGTGGGTCGCACCCCCCAAGTGGGTCTCACCCGTTCAATTTTACACTGGCTGAAACGCTCAAGTGGGTCGCACCCCTCAAGTGGGTCGCACGCACTTTATCACATAGTGCATTTTGCAGGAGGATTTTGGAGGCCTTCCCGGTGTCCAAATCGGGCGTGTGATAGCTCGTTGGAAAGCTCTTGGAGTCTAATTTCCAACACAAGTGGAATTATGCAATTTGGATTTCATTTATCCTGTCAAAAATCAAATCTCCCAACACTAGTCAAAATGAGCAGAATGAGGCTGCCTCAAGGCAGAGTGCTGTTGCAGCCAATGTTTGAAGGTCTTCCTCAACTCCAAATTGAGCTCATGATAGCTCATTGGAAATATATTTTTGTCTAGTTATCATTTGACTCATCATGCAAGTCATTTAGCCAACCATGCTAGGAGAAATCTTGATTTTCCCAAGGTCACTTCAGAGGTGCATTCAATTCTCCTGAGGCAACGGTATTTTTGACATTTCTCTAAAACCATGATACCTGTGTAAAAAGTGAAAGAGGTTTTTCTTCCTTGGGATGTTGTGGACAAACACCTCTCTCAGTTTTCCAAAATTCATCTTTTATTGCTCTGAAACATCTTTTGAGTGAAACTTATCCCGATGTGTGAAACAAGGGATTTTGTCGAAATGAAGCGAAATGAAGGGGATAAAGGGCTTCTAAATTCTTGGGGAAATTTTGGGAAGTAGGGAGGGATGTTAGGAAGCAGGGGAAAGTGGAATCACAGAGATTGAGTGAGGGGAAGGGGTCCAAAAGGACAAAACACAGGCCTAGCCTAGGAAATTGCCAAGTTTTGGCTAGAAACTAGGGTTTGTGCAAAAATGAGGAATTTGGGGGATCTCAGTGATGGGAAGTGTTTAACGAGGTATATTAAGGATAGGGGAAGGTGTTTGAACATCAGGATACAAGTTTTTTCGACGATTTGACTATCCAAGAGAAATTACCTCCAAAACCCTAGGAGAGGGAAATGGACCTTACCTAGGCACAACTGAAGCATGAACAAGATGTAAAATGACTCAATGGAACTTGACATGATGATGGCAACCCCCTGAATGATGATACACTCAGCTGAATGGTGACATGGACTGACACTTGGACAACTTTGGAAGGAGTGAAAACAAACCCTAGACCTAATGCCTAGTGACCAAATTTTGCTTGAAGACTCATTGAAATGACAAAATTTGACCTTGGCACCTTAAAATCACTTTGTAAGAGCATGTTTGATCACTGAAGGAAGGCTGCAAAGGCTGACTTCAACACCTTCAAGTAAATTT
>JAXQQM020077260.1:0-144407 GCA_034641835.2 Pinus albicaulis
GCTGTTAGAGTCGATCCTTACAGCCCTCCGTCAGAGATCATTTCGCTTTTTGCATATCATTTTTAGGTGTCTCGCTCACTTCACTTTGTTGCATTTCGCTAGGGGCATGCCATTGACTGACGAGAGGGTTTGGTCGTCTTGTATTCCCTCATGCTTGTACCTGCAGGGCTAATTAAAACTCCTCAAAAATCATCGAAGTTTAGGTCACGTCATTCATGGTCATAAATGATTATTTTCGTCAACAAGAGTCGTTTAGTCCTAGAGTATAGGGTTCAGTCTTTTGATATAATTAATAAATGCCCGCAGGCCATGAGGGTGGTTTCGTAAAGGTTCTTAATTCAAATTTTCATCATCAAACACATTTGAAGACATTTCTAGTTCAAAACTCTGTTTTGAACTAGAAACCGTCAAATTTATTTTTTGTAACAATTATGTATTTTTTCCACCATAAAAAATTTCATTGTAGCCTCTGGTCTGTGCCGAAGTCAAAATGCCAAAATCCCTGCAAAAATCAAATCATTCCATCAGTCCAAAACTCAGAAAAACAGTGAAAAGCCAAAAGACAGAGTTACATTAAATGATAAAGTGCCAAAATTGCAAAACATTACAAAGTGGGTTGAGGAGGAAATAAAAATCAAATCTAATTCTTGTGAGATATTTCTCAAGCTATATAAACCATTTGAAACAAGTCATTTTCACAAGTTTTCAAAGCAAAGATCAAATTGGAGTGTTGAAGGGCGAAAATCTTGTTTTGAAGCCGAGGAGGTGAACTGACAGTGCGCGCGGCGCATACAAGGGGCGCACGGCGCATAGAGTGCGTGCGGCGCACTGGGCATCAGTTGCCAGTTCATTTTTACACGTGCGCGGCGCACCCAAGGGCCACGACGCATTGGGAAGGCGCACGGCACATAGAGCCCTAAGGCCAGAAAACTTCACTCCCTCACCCAAATCATGTCAAATCGCCTCATTTGCCTTCAAGTAAGTTATTCACGCCTGCTCATTGATTCATGGATATGCTATGGTGTTTCAGATGAGGAAAAAACAAGTGTTTGTTATGGTGAAATTTAAACCCTATATTCATTTCAAAATTCGCTCCATAGGGTTTTGAAAGAAGTGCTGGTGATATTGTGGGGGTTTCACATCTTATGTTGTTGACATATATGCTCATGCCATCTACTATCATTGGTGTCACAGCTTATTATTTACCATAGCCTCAGGGTCTCTCTCCTATTCCATCATTGCTGTCACTGTTATTACCATATCATTGTCTCACTGCTTATCATTTATGTTATAGCACAGTCCCATATTCACTATCCCACATCCCTCCATTGACAAGGCCTAATTGTCAAACACTGCAAGGGCTATTTCTTTGTCCTTGATTTCATTTGCCTCATATATATGTTGCCATTTCATTTTCACTTTTTTTCCTAATAACTATTTCCCCCAGCACTACACTCATTCCTATTCACTTGTCAAATCCCCATGTAGTCAAGTAGTGGCTGTTTTCCCATTCAAGCTCACTTGACAGTACTTTTATCATTGTGGTTTTCCTATAGCACCTTGATACATATGTGACACATTTGGGATTAGAGCATACACTGAACTCTTGTTTTCACCATACCTATATCATCATATATTTTTCAAACATCTTGATCTCAGCGCCATGTCGGAGAGAGATTCAGTTTATGAGCAGGAGTATGACAACGATTCCACAACAGAGGTTAATGTGCCACAAAGGTCTCACAAAAGTGGCAAAAGTGGTAGGCATGTCAGGGAGGAACCTACTTCATTGGTTCAATTGCAGGCTTGCCCGCTTGCAATGGATTGTTTTAAGCATCAGTCATGTTTCCAATACTGTGAGATGATTTCCCAAATTCAGCATCATCATGAGCTAGCTCGCCTATTTTTTCTACATTTACATGATGGCCGTGTAAAATTTTCCAGAGTAAACTTCATTCTGTCACCAGAGACCATTGCTCAGGCCACCGGGATACCAAACATAGGAGAGGAATGGAACAAATGACAACAGCTAGAGAAATCCTATTATGAGCCCTATATCAGACCTGGATATATGAGGCAGCTGAGCAGGGTATTTCCATTCCGATTTCTGAAGGAGGAGTATGCACCATTGATGAGACTGATCATTCGATATTTCATTTGTGAGGGCAGATTCTCGCGCCTTTATGCGTACCATATCCGTTTGTTGATGCATTTCACGAGGCTACGTATGATGAGCATTCCATACTTCATGTACTATAACATAGAGAAGATGACATTTATTGTATAGAAGAAGACCCCAGCACAACAGCATAACAGTATATATCATTACGCGCTGATCAAAATCATGGTGGTACATTAGTTAACACAGCAGGGCATTGCTTGGGAGGATTTCATCTCCCGTGACTTCTTTGCAGCGCCACAGCCGCCCCCCGAGGTAGTTCATGATGAGGGAGAGCCCTCACACCAGTTTGATTTTCCCGAGACTGAACATATCAGTGCTCCAGTGTATGTGACATATCAACGAGGCCAAAGAGCATTATTTGCAGCTACACGACGAGTACTATCTCCACCCGAGGTGGAAGGGGTCTCGTTGACTTCATCAGCAACGCGAGTACTATCTCCACCCAAGGTGGAAGGGGTCTCGCCTTCGACATCAGCACAGGTACAGTTTCAAGATAGAGGCAAGAGGCCTATGCACGATGAGGGCCCTTCAGGAGGCCAAGACACTGATTTTACACTCATCGATGTTGATGCGAGCTCTCCTAGCTTGAAACTGAGGGAGGTCATCCAGGAGCAGAAAGCTGAAATTGGTACTTTGACAGAGAATTTGCAGAGAGCACAGTGGGTGATAAAGTACTTGGAGTAGTGGAACAAACAGCTGGAGGATCAGCACACACTTGTAGAGCTGCGGCGAATCCGTGAAGATCGACAATTGGCCAGGAAGAGACCAGGTGACATGACACCGGTTGATCGAGAGACTTGCCTCAAGCATGTTAACATTCATCTGGAGAAGTTGTTGGCAAAGGCCAATAGAGACAAAGACATGCTCCATCATATGAAAGGTCATTATTGGGCCCGCATGCACGTCTGCAAAGCAAAAATGAAGATCCTGAAGAGAAGGTTGAGCAGAGCACTGAAACGGTGAAAGAGGCCTGATCCACTCTGGATTTTGGCTGAGAATTAGGCATGATGGGGGATCTTCGCTCCAAATTTCAGCAAATTTGGAGAATTTTTTGTCATTTTGGAAAATTTTGGTCTCAAAACAGGTTTTTCCGCCCAACACGTAGCGCGTCACGACGCGCGCTTATGATTGGGACACTTTCTGGAGGAAAATTTTGTATTTTTGGATTTTTCATGGTAAGTTATGCATGCTCAAAAATGGTAGAAGCATTTCATCAAGTTCTGGATGATCAAAAGGGCCAAAAACACCATGAAAATCACCTTTCTACCACCTTTTGCACCAGCAGGAAGTACTTTTGGGAGAATGAAGTTTTGGAGGGGCAAATGAGCTCCAAATTGAAAAATTACACTTAGGTTGGATAGCAGACATCCAGGGCTTTCCAACAAGCTATCATGAGCTTGATTTTGACTTCGAGAAGTGCTCCACAAGCAGGTCCAAAGGCGCGCGGCGCATAGAGCTTTGGCGTGCGGCGCATAGAGGAAATTAGTCAATTTTTCATCTTCCAGCTCAGAATTTCAGCCAGTTGGACCAGTTTTGATTGTGGATGTAATTTTTGAGTTATCTTGATGTAATTTTTTGGTTGTAATGTAACTTTGACTCACTTTTACCTATTCTAGAAGATTCACTCACAAAAAAGTGAAAATCAAGTAAATGAATCAGTTTCCTTCCTTTTAGAGGCAAGTTGTTTAGCTGCCTAGATTTTAGCTCCTCGTTTAGAATTGGTTGAAACTGCTCCTAGAAGGAGGAATTCGACCCCTAGAGGCATGGGAAGGGGTTAGGATGGTCTATATGATGTAATTTCTGAGACACTATCAGGGTTGGACTCTTGGGAAAAGTTTGGCACACTATTGTACATATTTTCTGCATATTGGCTAAGGAAAGATTAGAGGTTTTGCGGCACCTGTTGGGATTCTTGTGGCTTTCAGTTTTGATGGTGTGTTCTCTCAGTTATTTGTAATGTTCTTTAATTTTTAATGTATGCCATTCCCTTCTTTTGCTTCTGAAACTAAATGAATGAGTAAATGAGGTAGAATCCATTGATTCCAGTGCTCTACCTTTAAATTTTTTTAGTTTTATATGTTTTCACCAGTTTGGAGAGGATCCTTGTTCTCCCTTGCCCTCTTCAGCTCCTTTTCATTCTGATCCATCCTTACACATAATAAAAAAGCATCAAGATTACTGCCTACCTTGCCCCAACTCGAATTCTGCAAAGATTTGGCCTCATCCCCGAACCCAAAATTGTTTTTCCCATTTTTCCAACGAAAACCAAAAAATCTAAAAAAAACCTTCCTATCTATTTACTAGCCTAAAATCAGTATTCCTTATTAGTCATCTCAGCCCCTTTTGAAGACCTTTTGCCGAAATAGACCCGGAGAGAGCCCTCTCCTGTCCTCGTAGGGCTAGCTACGAGGTTGAGCGTGGTTTGATGTTGCCTTGAGTTTTACCTTATTTCAGCCTAAGGTAGATTCGAGCGCTAACACAAGCAATGATAACTTGGCCCTTGCTGGGTGAGACAACAACAGATACAAGAAAAAGACTCGAGAAGATGCAGTTGTAGCCCAATATTCAACAACTGGAAACTCAAATTCAAGAAATCAACCAAAAAATTGTAGAAATTATACAACAAGCATGTATATCTTGGATTCACCTTATCTAAAAATTTATTGAAGTTAAATACTGAATCGCTTCTACAAATATTTTTGCGTAATTAAAATCACAGTCACTAATCACATAAACATGAAGAACAATCAAATCACACACAACACATATAATTTCCCGGGGAAAGCTTGCTACTCAAAATCCCACTATCTTCTATAATTGTATATTCACAGCATGGATCATGAAACAATTACATACAAAAATATTCTCACAAGAGCCCTCCATTACTCAGTTAATTGTCTCACACTGTCATGAACAAAACTGACCAACACATAGCCAATTCTTAGCCTCTAGACAACCTGAATTTATTGCGCAATCCCTGATGAATGCAATCCCTAAAAGATAGATTTTTGGCCTTCCTTGAATGCACAAGTATCATGGGCACTCCAATGGGTGTTTGGTTGCATGGGTGCAACCCAATAATCCTACAACTAATAGTCAACTTCCCATTCACCTAGATCTCAACTGGGTCTCCACTGGGTCTGACATGCATGCAGCAAGTAATAGTAAAACATCAGTTGCATGTGAATTAATTAATATTTAATTCACTTGATCTCTCACTAGTGTATCTTTAGTTACAACTATCACAACTGACTTTAATTCACTTAACTGAGTTAAACTGTTTTACAAAGTGCATTAATTAATGCACCACTGCACTTTGAACTCTGTTACAACTAGAATTACACTGCATGTCCCACCAACTACCTCTTACTCGAAATCCACTAGCTAACTGAGTTTATCACACTCAGTTAACTATTACAAGTTATCATTGAGAATAAATTACAGTTTATTGTACATTCTAATTAAGGGATAACTAAAAATAGACATGCACCTAAAAACATCACTGTGGGCCCCACCCTAGTTTAGGTGCTTAATGCAACTAGGCATGGGTGCTGAATTTTCTTGTTGAATCTCAACACAAATGGTAAGTATAGGGGTTGCAACTAGTTAATTTCCATCTTTTTCTTAGTTTCAAGCTCGATTTCAACAAAACACCACTGTAAGTACTCTAGTGGTTAGTGCACTACCATTTGTAGGGCCCCATTCACAGTCCCATCCCACCATTCTGATGTTAAAAAAAAATCCCTCCAAAACACCCATTGAAAAAGCCTAAGGTTACCCAGGTTGTCACCCAGCTAGTGGACTTGAAAAAAGAAGACAACCAGACCTTGTCTAGTTCTTTGAGCATTGAAGAAAACCCATATTCGACCTTAGTTGCCTCACCCATATTTGAAGAACACCAAGCTTCAACCTCAGTCCCATCACCCTTTTTGCGGGATCCATCACCACAAACATTGTCCACTTTTGCCACCATTTCCGATGTTATCTCGACCAGTACCATAGTTGCAACCGATATGGACATGGGAGTTGAATTAGAGATCCCAACGATGACTATAGTTATCAACATAAGGGTTGGGTCGTGCCAAATTTTATCTCTTCTATTAAGTGCAGGTCTTGTAATGGTAAAAAAAACATATATTGATACCCCTCCTAACACCATATCACGCCATGTATCATTACCACTTCAGTCGGTAAGTTCCATCCCACCCATTCCTAAATCCACCTACCATAGCCCACATAAGGCACAACAGTCTCAGTAGCCAACATCACCACAAGGACAATTAGAAAGATCAGTTGCTAGTAGATAGCCACTCCAATCAAGGTTTCCAAATCCAGAAGATATGAATCAGGGAGATTTACAGGGCTAGACAACATCCCAATTATTTAATTTTATCCAGGTAGTTGCATACCAGGCAGAGGTGTTGCACAATGATATCTCATGGAAGATCCTAGCATTTACTGAGGAGTGTGACCAACTGCAATAGGAGAAGAACGATGTGCACAACTGGCTAAAGTAGATCTCAGATAACTTCCAGGAGCTATGGCCGATCATTGCATATGTGGTAGAGACTGCCCCAGAATACATGACTACATGCACACTTGTGGAATGTTATGACCACATAAAAACGATATGCAACGATTTGCAGACCAAAAATTGTGAGTTCAAGTAGAATTTTTCAGCAACCAGGAAAGCATTACCAGACCCAACAACAACATACAATGAAGAGATTGAAAAAAAGATGACTGAGCTAAGCCAACTGAAAGATGCATTGTGTTGTCGTTCCTAGAGATAGCCTAGAGTTGCTATAGACCAGTGCCTAGGACATATTATATAGCAAGGAACATATGGTATAATAGAGGGGGTTATCAATAACGAGCTCTCATGCTATATCTTGTAAAACAAGGAAAATTAATCTGAATGGGACCAAGACCTTCAGAAACTGACACAGAGACTGGGATATTGCAGAGGCAACATGTAAAACTCCAATATTAAAGAAACAGACAATTCAGAGACAACTTACTGTAAAGAGGGCCAATTCAGAAATACCTCACAGAAATAAGTTATCAGAAGGTGTATGTAGTGAATGAAACATTGAGAAGATATTAGTTAACATTGAGCTGATATCCATATACACAATACCACCATGCATGGGCTTACCAATCTAATAATCCAAACATAAAAATAGCGTTTTAAAAACACCCTCCCAAAGAAACTAATATAGCAGAAATACAGTTTAGATGAATAATGGAACAGAATATCATGCATGAGCCATATTTAAAGCACTTGACTAATCTAAGCATGGGTATCAACTAGGATAAATACATACCAAAAATTAGTGAGCCACTCGCATTCCAAAACATGATACAGGAAAGATAGATGAAATGACATGATATATTAAAATAACACATAAGAGAAAGTTACAGACTGCGAAGTACCAAAGACCAGAATCCTCTTTAACAGATGGAACTCCTCCTCACTGAAACCCAATGGGCTCTGAGCCTTCATACAAAGTTCTACAAAATGTATACAAAAAGCCTTTCACTGCATAGTTTTTTGATAAAATCTGGAACCCTAAATTATCTGTTCTTTGGGAGCTTTATAAGAGAACAAGAAAGCTCCAAAGGGAGTAGGTGATGAAAATTTAATTTTCCTAATTAAAACAAAATGGCGGAAACGTGCACGCCCATACTGCTTGATGACTTTGTAATGTTGTTTGTACCTTGCTACCTGCTTACAGAAATAAATACGCTGGGTAGAAAACTCTTCAGGAACACGGCAAAGGAATAAAACCATATTGACATTCCGTCCTTTCCTGAAGAAAAATGGTGCTGAAAAGAAAGCTTTAGAGTATGTTTTCTGTGAATGGTACCCTCTGCCTTCAAAACCCTAAATTACGGATTAAAATATTTAATGCTGAATGTTGAATTCCTCTGATCTCCCACTGATACTCTTTGCCGCAACATTAATATCTTCATCTACACAATCTATGCTTTAAATGGATCTGCAGGGTTTGATAGATTTTAACCCTGCACCTTTAATGGAAGTCTTGTCGGCATATCTTCCCGGGCCTTTCTTCATAATTTCAACTCTTGGAAATGGTCCTTTGATGTGTCCTCTATCACAGTAATAGAGACTGTGAATCACGATAGTTTTCCGCCGCTGTAAACCTGCAAAACCCGCAAACTCATCAAGAAACAGATGCATGGGGACGGTGATTTAGTGGGGACGACTGTGTAGCAACGCGGCATGATGAAATGGAGGAAGTATGCGGGGTGGCGATGAAAAATGCAGTGGAACAATGGCGGACGGACTGGGCAGAGGTTTTTAACGTAAAACAAATGAAAATTTGACTTATAACTGGAATATATAACGGGAGGAGGAAACATGTGACACACACATGGAACGGGTGATGTGGAGGAAGACTGAGTCAACGACGGAGCATGCAAATGATCTGGACCGTTCGATCTCCAGACGAGATCAATGGCTGAAACTACATTAGAGGTCGATGGACTGTGGGCCAGGGGCACTGTACACTTGGATTAACATCCGTGCATCTCCGTAGTGCGATGACCGTCGGATGAAGACCTCCAGATCGGACAGCTGTCATGAATATCGCGCCGTGACTTCGGACGGACGATAACGCGCGATGGAGGGAGGTTTTGGAGCCGTACACGGAGACACACGGCAAGCGATGTATGGAATCGCTCCGATTTGAGAAATACCGCCCGCCTCCGAAAGGTGGTGCGATGAAAACCGGCGGGTTTTGAACAGTGTTCGGGCGCGGGGACCACTAGGACAGATAGACTCAGGGCCGTTGATCTTACGGCTTGATCAGACGGTAGGTAGGTGTACTATGGGCGAGACAGAGTTTGAACAAACATCGTCCGATCTGCATAGATCGACGGCTCAAAGTGCGCCCGATATAAATTTGATAGGCGCCCATCGGACTTGGCTCCTGGTCTCAGAGCTGGGGTCATGTGGGAGAGAAGGGTGCAGGGGCTTGGACAAAAGGGGCTGAGGCCTAATATATTTTCAAAAGCGGATTTTCAGCCTTGCACAATGTAATTTGGGGATGAAAAATAGCAACGATATGCAACAAAAGGATTTTCTAGGCCAAACAAAAAGGAGGTTCGAAAGGTTTAAGCAGGAATGCTGGTCATAAATTTAATAGGAGGCCAACATGATCAAAATTGGCTCCACCTGGGGATGGCACGTTCATCCTCGGACGTGTTGAGAACTTCACAGACCTTCCTGATCATCTTTTATGCCGACTCTGTTTTTTAGCATCTCTTCTTTTCACTTAATGATTTGTCACACCACCCACATTGTCAAATAAAGGTAAAAGCAGAAACTAATATAAAATATGATAAATCAGGTGCTCTCGGCCTGAATCAGAATTGGAAGTAGGGTTTAAGGAATTGACTGTTTATAGGGGCGTCAAGCAAGTCACCCTGTTAATTCTCCAACATGAAAGTATTATTACCTCCCTATTCCACAATTTTAAAGGGGCCGAACTAGAGGGGTTGAATTTGCTATGTTTACCTTTTTCAGCTCTTCGGATATCCCATCTGAGCACCAAATCACCAATCTGCAGCTTCCTGTCCTTGGCATGCTGATCAGAAAGGTATTTCATCTTCTCCTGATACTCGGTTAGCCTTTGATTCACTTGATTGCGTGTTTCTTCCAATTCCTCCAGCTGGTTTATTCTCCTGATCATATCATCAGGTTCTTCTTGACTTTCCTGCATGAATCAAGCTACTGGTAGGGATAATTGAATAGGGAATACTGCTACCCTCCCATATACCAATTCATATGGGGATTTCCCAGTTGCTCTCTTGCTAGTAATTCGATTGGCCCATAGAGCAAATTTCAATTGGGAATCCCAATTTTTCTGATTCTCATTTATAGCCTTCTTCAGCGCCTTTACCATGGTTTTATTGGAAGACTCTGCCAAGCCATTTCCCTGTGGATAATAGGCTGTAGAGTGACTTAGTGTGATGTTATACTGTTGACAGAAGCTTACAAACTTTGTATACTTGAAGGCCCGTGCATTATCAGTCACTATTCTGGCAGGGCAGCCAAACCTGGATATGATGTTTTCTTCCGTGAACTTAATGATCACAGTATCTGTTTCATTCCTCGCGGGTATGGCTTCCACCCATTTTTTGAAATAATCAGTGGCCGTTAAAATCCACTTATGTTGAACACTTGATGGGGGATGTATTTCACCTATAAAATCAATTCCCCACTGTCTGAATGGTTCATCTACGTGCACGGGAATCATGGGCAGAGGTGCCAACTTCTGCCTTTCAACAAATTTCTGACATTTCTCACATGCTCTAACCTGAGCAAAACCATCTCTAGAAAGCTTGGGCCAATAAAAACGAGCCTTCAAGATTTTGTGGGTAGTGGCCCTCCAGCTGTAGTGGCCCCCGCATATTCCTTCATGAAATTCTGCTATAATACTCTCTACCTCATCCTCTGTGAGACACAGGAGTAAGATGCCTGAGGGATCTCGCCAGTATAGCCGACCATTGGCAACTATATACTTCTGTGATTTTAATCTTAGTGTTCTGTACTTAGCTTTATCACAGCTTGGTGGGAAGCTGAGTGCGAGGAGATATTCTACTATCTCTTTGTACCACTGACTGGTGAGGTACTTTATATGTGTTTCTAGAGTAGCTACTCCAATTCCCTGCCGTTCTTCTTTCTCTTCGGATTCCTCACTTGTTATAATGGACAAATTTATGCCCAGAGCTTGATAGTTTGATTCAGATAACATTTTAGCAAGCCCTTGTCCTTTAATCAGTCTAGTAGGGCAGATGTCTAAGTCATACTCATGTATTTTGGCAATCCACCTTCCCCTTTTTCCTTCGTTGTCTCCTTGAATAAGAATATCTTTTATAGCTGCTGTAGGCACAAATGTAGTGATGTGGCACTGCAAAACATACATGTGGAATGCTTTAAGGGATTTTACCAGGGCATATACCTGCTTCTCCAATATGTTATATTTCAATTCTGCATCACGAAGCACCTAACTGAAGAAGGCAATAGGCTGCTCACACCCTTCTTCATTTTTCTGCAATAAAACTGCTGCTACTGTATGAGGTGATGCAAATGAAAAGATCATAAATGGTTTGGCATAATCTGGCCCGACTAGCATAGGGGCTTCTGCAAAAGCATTATTTATCCTGATAAATGCTTTCCTTGATTCCTGGGACCACTTTACCTCATTATTCTTCTTCAGCATGTTTGTTATATGCCTAACTATCTCAGCATAGTTAGGGATAAACCTTCTTAGGAAATTGATACGCCCCAGGAATACCTGCACTTCCTTCTTATTTCTGGGGAAAGAAATACCATTTATAACCTCTACTCTTTTAGGATCTATTTTCACCCCATCTTTAGTCACAATATGTCCCAAAACTTTTCCCTCTTCTAACGCAAATAAAGACTTTTGAGGATTTAGAGAGAGACCATACCTTCTGCATTTTCAAAGGTTCTACGCAGATGCTCAATGTGCTCAGTATCATTCCTTGAAAATACAATGATATCATCGAGGTAGACTACCATAAATTTATCTTGCTCCCCAACAAAAGCAATGTCCATGGCCCTCTGAAAAGTGGCCCCTGCATTAATCAATCCAAAAGGCACCCTGGCATACATAAATGTACCCCATGGTGTGGTAAAAGCAGTCTTCTTTTGATCTTCTGGAAGCACAGCCACCTGGTTATAACCAGAGAATCCATCCATCATTGACATCCTAGAAGCTCCAACCACCTTCTGTAGGATATGATCCATTTTAGGCAGTGGATAATTATCCTTTAAGGATGCTCTTTTTAAATTTCTGAAATCCACACATAGCCTTATTTCTCCATTCTTCTTTCGTACAGGGACTAGGTTTTCCACCCATTCAGAGTACCTCAATGGCACAATTATTTTGGCCTTTAACAACTTCTTGATTTCCTTCTCAATAGTGGGAAGTAGCAAGGGATTTATTTGTCTGAGCTTCTGCTTATGAGGCTTTGCATCTCCCTTCAGTGGAATTTTGTGTCGCATTATAATGATATCAAAAGTTTTCAAGTCTTGATAGGACCATGCAAACACATATTTGTAAGACTGAAACAATTTCTGATATAGCCTTTTATATTCTCCTGGGATCTTCTTGGACAATTTTACAATTTTGGGGTCAGCCTCAGTACCAAGATTCAGGTCTTCTACCTGATTTTCTTCTACCACTTTGCTTGGTTGCAGTGGGACATCATTCTTGTCAAATAATCTTTCTAGAGGCACCAACCCTTTAGGTATAATGTTTCCCTTTAACTGCAACACTTTATTACCTGCCACTTTCTTCTCCCAATTTCTTTCTGAAGTATCGTCAGACTCAACCTCTTCTTCAACATCAATCTCCATATTGGAGAATTCCCCCACTGTTTCCAAGAATCTCTTCATCTGTTCTTCATCTTCAAATACCTGCCAGTGTTTGATGTTATCTGGGATTGACGGCTGATAACGCACCTCAACTTCATATCTTAAAAGAGGGTTCTGCAGTGGTTGAAATGTGCTAGCAACCACAGCAAGGGAATCAGCCATCCTATTCTGTTCTCGGGGCATGAACTGGATGTTGAATGCCAAGAAGAAATTTTCTACCATGTCCCAAACTTCATTCCTATAAGCCCTCAGTCGTGGATGTTTGGTTTGACACTGATTCCTGACTTGTCTAACCACCAGTTTTGAATCTCCCAGAACCTTTAAACTTTGTATGTTCATGTTCCTGGCCGTCTGCAATCCTAACAGAAGTTCTTCATATTCAGCCACATTATTTGTAGCTTCATATTCTATATTGAAAGACAATGGAACCCATTTTCCTGTAGGAGAAATCAATAATATTCCAGCTCCATTACCTTCTTTTGAATTTACTCCATCAAAATGAAGTGTCCAGATTCCTATTTCATGGTTCTCTGAGGGCTGCTCAGTCTTGATCTGACAGAAGGATGATTCATGTGCATAATCTTGATCTTCTTCTAGCATCAAGCATGAGAAATATCCTTATTTACTGTAGACTGGTGAATTTACAGAGTTGTCAGCCTTAGTCACCATCTTGACAAATCTAGTCTCCCTGTACAACCTCCTCTCTTGGCCACCAAAGACTGGGATAGTGGCATATGTTAAATCTAACTTAATTGACCCGCCAATTTTTGTCCCCCAGGACCTTGACAGTAACATGCCAAAGCGAGCTGGGATGTCAGCCACCACGATGTCCATTACCACACTTTTTGCTGGGATTTGGGCCAAGTTGACCACCAAATCCTTGATCATCCCCAAGCATTTAACTCTTTTGGAATCAAATGAATAGAGGTCTTTGTATGGACGAGTAATTTGTAATCCTAGTTGTTCCATGACTGACAAAGGCAATATATTATGGGAAGCTCTAGAATCTAGCATACAATTATGTAATAGCAGGTCATGAATTACTAGAGACACATAAAAGGGAGGAGTAGAAGCATCTAATTCCTCAACATGTGGACCAAAAACAACCATTGGTCTTTCTTCTTGAAGGTTGAGACTATCTGGGGTGAGTGCAGCCCCTGGAGGGATCATAAAAGAGGTGACTTGGGATTGATATGCAGGTTGCTTTAATAGTTCAGTCAAGGGAACTGGGATTTTGACTTTTTCAAGTTCCTTTTGCAGACTGAAAATAGGGGGAGATTTTTCTACTACAACCTCTTTTGACTCTTTATTTTCAGCAGAGTGCTTGACTTCTTTTGACACAGACTTGGTATTAGGAGGAATGACTACTTTGGAAGAGGAAGGAATTTGATCATTAGACTGCAAAGGTTTGTTTAGAGGGCCCTTACCTTTGTCTATGAATTTCTGCACTGTTGATTCCTTCTGAGTAGGGGATTCCTTTTGGGTTAGCTCTTCTTCTTGATCTTGAGTACGAGTCCTCTTCCTAGAAGATCTGAGATCATATCTTCTATTGAACTATGCTTGCATGAAATCAGCAAATTGTTTACAATAATGATCAATTTCTGCTTCTTATGTGTCTCTGGTCTTTTCTTTTTCTTGTAATGAGCACTCAGCTCCATCATTTCCCTGCAAATGGCATTCTTCTTCATCACTATTTTAAAAAGCAAGATTTGCATCCTCCAGTCCATAGGCAGTGTCTTCAGTAGAATCATCTACTGGACCTTCCAAATACAATGGGTGTGGTACTTGATCTTGTTGTTCCTTTGCTTCCCTTGGCAATATTTGCAGGGGTGGTTTCCTATATTGAGGATTGTAACCTCTGTTTTGAGCATTGTGGAAATTCTTGGGGGCTGAATTCTTGGTCTCCAATTCAAGCTTGACTAGTTTACCAGAAAGGTTCTTAATCATTCTACTCATTTCTTCAATTCTGTCCTTGGCTGAATATCTGTCTTGGTAGGAGGTAGATACCTCCTCTTTGCCCCTTCTTCTGGTATCTTTTTCAAATTTTCCCTTTGATTTTCCAGTGGAGGCAAAGTTTGCTTCCAACTCTAGTGCATCTGACTGAGCATCATTTAGAGTAGCAGGCTTTCTTTCTCTGAGAGAGAAACCAAATTCTGAATCGAAAGTTGCTACAAAAACAACTTTAGCAGCAGTTTGATGATGTTTCATCTCAGCAGGAAGACTCAAATATAATTTATTAAATCTCTTGATAAATTCTAACACCCCTTCATTATGTCTTTTCTTGAGTGTATTAAACTCAGTCAGACAATGTCCATGGTCTTTCTTCTCTCCCCATTTTATGAGAAAAGTGTCTTCCATAATTTCCCAAGTGGTAATAGAACGACCTGCCATTGTCTTAAACCACTTTCTAGCTTCACCATCAAGATATTGGACAAAAAGCCTTAAGACCACATCTAAATGTTCCACATTAAAATTCTCTGCAAAAGCATAGAAGACCTCAAGATGTTTTTGAGCATCAATCTCATTTTTCCCATTGAATCGGGGTAAAATCTTCAAGTAATCCTGTGGAAAATCATTCAACACTTGGGGTAATGCCAGAGGGGCATATTTATTTAGCAATAAGCCTGGAACATTTTCCATTGGAGGGGGTGGAGGTAGTGCAATAGCTTGATGAGTAAGAGGAGGAGGAGGAAGTGGAGTATGGACAATAATAGGAATGTAATGAACAACAGGCTGAGGTGTTGAGGGGAATAATGGTCTGTTAACAGCATATACTTCAGTAACTTCTTTGACCTCTTCAACCTCAAGAGTAGGGTGAAAATTACCTTTATTTTTGAAGCCTCCTCGGGGTGGACTATCTGAATAGTAATAATCGGTATCTCCCACAGTGGAGTCGAGATCTGGCACTTGGGCTTCTTGAGAAGAAGAGGACGGAAAGTCGTCTATAGACAATTCAGGGATTTCAGAGTGGATTGATTTTCTTTCCCTCCAATTTCTTCTATGTATAATCTTTTCAGGGTCAGATAGTGAAAGTGTCTTTGGCTGAGACATATCTAACCTCAGGTGTGGCTTTCGAGGAGCCATAACTGCAAATAGATTTATCAAATAAACAAATGTGAAGTCACCAAGGTGAGGGATCTACAACTCTCAACTCTCCATACTCACCTACTTGAAGAGTGAATTAGATTTTGTTGAGGCCCAGGGATTTTAAAATTTCTCAACTTCGTTCCCTGGCAACGACGCCAAAAAGATGTTTTCGTTCCTAGAGACAGCTTAAAGGTGCTATAGACCAGTGCCTAGGACATCTTATATAGCAAGGAGCATATGGTATAACAGAGGGGGTTATCAATAACAAGCTCTCATGCTATCTCTTGTAAAACGAGGAAAATTAATCTGAATGGGACCAATACCTTCAAAAACTGACACAAAGACTGGGATATTGCAGAGGCAACATGTTAAAATCCAATATTAAAGAAACAGACAATTCAGAGACAACTTACTGTAAAGAGGGCCAATTCAGAAATACCTCACAGAAATAAGTTATTAGAAGGTGTATGTAGTGAATGAAACATTGAGAAGATATTAGTTAACATTGAGCTGATATCCAGATACACAATACCACCATGCATGGGCTTACCAATCTAAGAATCCAGACATAACAATAGCGTTTTAAAAACACCCTCCCAAAGAAACTAATATAGCAGAAATATGGTTTAGATGAATAATGGAACAGAATATCATGCATGAGCCATATTTAAAGCGCTTGAATAATCTAAGCATGGGTATCAACTAGGATAAATCCATACCAAAAATAAGTGAGTCACTCGCATTCCAAAACATGATACAGGAAAGATAGATGAAATGACATGATATATTAAAATAACACATAAGAGAAAGTTAAAGACTGCGAAGTACCAAAGACCAGAATCCTCTTTAACAGATGGAACTCCTCCTCACTGAAACCCAATGGGCTCTGAGCCTTCATACAAATTTCTACAAAATGTATACAAAAATCCTTTCACTGCATAGTTTTCTGATAAAATCTGGAACCCTAAATTATCTGTTCTTTGGGAGCTTTATAAGAGAACAAGAAAGCTCCAAAGGGAGTAGGTGATGAAAATTTAATTTGCTTAATTAAAACAAAATGGCGGAAACGTGCACGCCCATGCTTCTTGATGACTTTGTAATGTTGTTTGTACCTTGCTACCTGCTTACAGAAATAAATACGCTGGGTAGAAAAATCTTCAGGAACACGGAAAAGGAATAAAACCATATTGACATTCCGTCCTTTCCTGAAGAAAAATGGTGCTGAAAAGAAAGCTTTAGAGTATGTTTTCTGCGAATGGTACCCTCTGCCTTCAAAACCTTGAATTACTGATTAAAATCTTTAATGCTGAATGTTGAATTCCTCTGATCTCCCACTGATACTCTTTGCCGCAACATTGATATCTTCATCTACACAATCTGTGCTTTGAATGGCTCTGCAGGGTTTGAAAAATTTTAACCCTACACCTTTAATGGAAGTCTTGTCGGCATATCTTCCCGGGCCTTTCTTCATAATTTCAACTCCTGGAAATGGTCCTTTGATGTGTCCTCTATCACAGTAATAGAGACTGTAAATCACGATAGTTTTCCGCCGTTGTAAACCTGCAAAACCCGCAAACTCGTCAAGAAACAAATGCATGGGGATGATGATGCAGTGGGGACGACTGTGTAGCAACGCGGCATGATGAAATGGCGGAAGTATGCGGGGTGGCGATGAAAAATGCAGTGGAAAAATGGCGGACAGAATGGGTGGAGGTTTTTAACGTAAAACAAATGAAAATTTTACTTATAACTGGAATATATAACGGGAGGAGGAAACATGTGACACACACGTGGAACGGGTGACGTGGAGGAAGACTGATTCAACGGCGGAGCATGCAAATGATCTGGACCGTTCGATCTCCAGACGAGATCAACGGCTGAAACTGCATCGGAGGGCGATGGACTATGGGCCAAGGGCACTGTACACTTGGATTAACACCCATGCATCTCCGTAGTGCGATGACCGTCGGATGAAGACCTCCAAATCGGACGACTGTCATGAATATCGTGCTATGACTTCGGACGGACGATAATGCGCGATGGAGGGTGGTTTTGGAGCCGTACATGGAGACACGTGGCAAGCGATGTATGGAATCGCTCTGATTTGAGAAATACCGCCTGCCTTCGAAAGGTGGTGCGATGAAAACTGGCGGGTTTTGAACAGTGTTCGGGCGCGGGGACCACTAGGACAGATAGACTCAGGGCCGTTTATCTTACAGCTTGATCGGACGGTAGTCAGGTGGACTATGGGCGCAACAGAGTTTGAACAAACGTTGTCCGATCTGCACAGATCGACGGCTCAAAGTGCGCCCGATATACATTTGATAGGCGCCCATCGGACTTGGCTCCTGGTCTCTGAGCTGGGGTCATGTGGGAGAGAAGGGTGCAGGGGCTTGGTCGAAAGGGGCTGAGGCCTAATATATTTTCAAAAGCGGATTTTCAGCCTTGCACAATGCAATTTGGGGATGAAAAATAGCAACGATATGCAGCAAAAGGATTTTCTAGGCCAAAAAAAAAGGAGCTCCGAAAGGTTTAAGCAGGAATGCTGGTCAGAAATTTAATAGGAGGCCAACATGATCAACACATTGTACAACATAGAAGAGGAGGCACATGCACTACTAGAGAAAGTCCATGATTGGTCGGGCTACCTGGCAATCAAGGATCCACCCGTCTACCCACTTAGAACACAACTGCAGAAAGTAATGGTCGATGCAAAGGCAAACAACGACAGAAACATGTGTCAACAACTATATGACAAAGTCGAAGCCCTGTAGGCATAGATACAAGAAATTAAGGATGAATCAACGAATACGAAGAAAAATCTTCGTGATTTAAGATTGTCAGTGAAAAATAAGGTTGAGACGCTGCACCAGCTCAATTTTGATTTAGATGCACAATGGAAGACCATCCTCAGCACTTGATCTCAACAAGACGAAGTCACGAATACAATCCAGTTCATCACCGAGGCGTCAAAGATTATGCAAACATAGCAAGGGTGATCATAGTGTTCCGACAGTTCAAGGAGGGGGTCGTCAAACAATACCTAAGTTGGGGCCTTCGTTTGAAGGAACTACTAAAGAGAAAGAAAGGCAGGAGGAACTAGCAGCAACGACACTGGAAGAAGAAGCACCAGCAGGACTGACACCACTTAGACAGGGTTGAATCAGGGACGAGTCAATAGACTGTGGTTGGGGCTTGTTGGGGCATTCACTTTTGAAAAGAATAAGGCAGTTTTGGAAAAAATGGAGTGATAACAGGTTGTAGGACAAACGTTTCGGAGTTGCAGAAAAGGCAGGGAGTGAACTAGAGAGAACTCGGAGTTCCGGAAGGCAAGTGGGAAAAATAAGAAACAACCAAGTAGGAGAGGAAGTTGAACGAAGAAAGAGGAGAGACTAGCAGTTCAGTTGGGCAAGGCAGGATAAAGAAATAAAGACATGAAGGAAACAAGGGAGAAGGCAGTCGCGGAAGGAAGAGAACCGCACTGTGATGTGATTATCCTATAATTATGTGTTGTTTAGTCTTGAATGATCTTCGTGAAAGACACCCATGTTTTGAATGTAATGTATTTGGATGAAGTCAACATAAAGAGATGTTCGGTGGTCTATATCTCAAGTGTGTAATCTAGATTGTTATGGTTATTTGAATAATCAGTAGTTAAAATTTGTTATTAGGTATCTTTCATTCATTTTTACTTGATGATTTGTTTAGCTCTTGCAGAATGGTTTCTCGGTTATGATAACAATATTCTAAGGGAGTAATGACTGATAATTTCTATTATCATATCCAAATCCAAACTCTCTCATTTAACTAAGGCTGCGACATGCCTCAGTTGAGACTCCTTACTCAATCTTAAGTAAGGTGAAAATATTGGTGTTTTCCTAGACTACAGCGGAGCCTTATTGGCCCCTGTGCCTGAACATAGTTCTTTAATCGATTATTATTTTTAGATAACACCAACCCTTGATGATGTGTTAACAAATGCAGAGGCATCTAGTGGGGCTATAGAACTTTCAGGCGAGAGCCGCTAGGAGAAGATTGAGCATTTCATGACCGATCTTATGGCATTAAACCAAAGGATCTAGACAATACAAGGAAAAATCTTGCAGCAAAACAATAAAATTGAGGATCTTAGAGTGGTGCATGTCAATTCAGTAGCCAAGTTGTCTAGCATTAAGGGACAAAAAGAGTTCCTAGAAAGGCAGCCAGAGGAGTATACTTGGGAGTTTTAGAGTAGCCCTCTTCAGGAGTACATTGATAGGGCTTGCAGCACTATCAACCCAACTCTGTACATTGGAAAGAGAGAGGAAAATTTGTCTAGGTGGATCTTTTTGGTTGATTGGGTAGAGCATCATGAGTGGAGCATGGAGTAACATCGGCATGGTGGGATTATTCCATGTGTGGGTATTAATACATTTGATCCTTCCCACATGATGGATTGGTGGGAGACTATGAGTTGGTATCCTATTGATGGGACGATTCTTGGAAGGATGTCATTGGCCAAGAGTATAACACAGCTGGAGCCCTTAGGCATGGGTGATGAAGATTGGCCATGGTGGCATTGGGATACGGGTGGATCTATTAATGGCAGGATGAGTTGGAGATTGGTTAGTGATCTAGGCATGCAGGGATCCATTCATGGTTGGTTGACATGGAAGCATGGTGTTGCACAATGGTCTCTACAATGGTCAAATGCAGATTTCTTGAGGGAAAACAATCTTGGGCAGGATGAATTATAATGTCCTCATTTTTAGTTTCCCTTATGACGTGGCTAGGATGGATTTCCAGGGTTGGTGACAATTTGGTCCTAAGAGCGAGATTTCATTATCAGTGGGCCCGAAGGTTTTTAGAGGAGTCGTATGTGGTCCGATGAAGTTTGATTGGCATAATTCATCATCAGGGTCAATTCCATGCAACTTATTCTTGGTTTCATTGCATTCTAACAATTCCCGTAAATTGAGGTTATTATTGAGCATATCTTAATTAAATATGCTTAAGGTGTCATTTTAGGAGGAATATTTGATGAAACACCTTAGTGTAATAGCTTGTTGGAACAAGAGTGAAGATATCTATAGGATGAGATGGTGAAAATTGAATTTCAATAGCCGGAGAGATCATAGAAGCAAATTTACCATTTTTCTAGATTTAAAGTGACTTTAATTAGTCACTAATGAAAAAAAAAGGGGGGGGGGAAGATGCTTAAAAAGGCCATAAATGGAAAAGTGAATAAAATAAAATAAAATTAAAGTCACTTAGATAAAATAAAAGGGAGAATATTCTAGAATTGAGATAAAATAATAAAATAAAATGTTTCGATTAGATCTATAAAATTAGGGGAAGCAAATCATTTGGGAAATCTTGGAGTTGTGATATTTTCTTATTGGAGAGGTTTTGGGAATGTGGTTCTCAACTTTTGTAAGCCCCAAGACAAAAACCCTTGGGTTTCCTAGTATGAGTTGGACAAAAACCCAACCCACCATTGAGGAGATTTCACCCAAAAATCTCACGGAGCTTCAGTGATATTGTTAGAGAGAAGATCTGTAGCAGATCTGAAGATTGGAGTGAGGATAATTCAGATTCTCAATTTCGGAATTAGTGTAGTTCTAGTTTTGGGAGGCCAGATTTAGTGTGGTAGCAAATATATCTTGAGGTTGTTAGAGATAAGATCTACAGCAGATCCGAAGATTGGAGTGAGGATCATTAAGATTCTCAATTTGGGAATTAGTGTAGTACTAGTTTGGGAGGCCATATTCAGTGTGGTAGAAAATATATCTTGAGGTTGGATCCAGTGTGCATCAGTTGAGGGCTTATCTCAACTATTCTTCAGTTATTCGTATGGCCATGTAATACCAATTTTTATATTGATATAATAAAATATGGGATTCATTGCATATGTTTTATTTTGTATTTTGCCAAATATTTTATGGTTGTAAGGGTTTTATTTGCTGGTGCATATTGGTGTAATCTTGGTGGGTTTTGTTTAAAAATTAACAACATAAGGTGGGATATTACATCTACCCAATAAAAATGCTTTTTTATTTTCAATTATTTTATATAAAGAGATGGTCTTAAAATATTTTATTTTTAATGCACATTAAAAATATTTTTTATTGATTAATATTTTTTAAATGTTAGTTTCATGTATCCATTATATTAATCAATAAAAGAAGGCTCATACACCAATTTGGTGTCTAACTAACTTGACAATGACCTTAAAATTAGATAATAATAATAATAATAACTAGTATAAAAAACATTTAAAATAAGAATTTGCTACTTTCAATTATTTTCTATCTTTTTAACTTAAAGTGAAAATTCAAATACCATACCTACAACCAACATTATAATAATTTTGTTCATATTTTTTCAAAATCTTTTAGTGCACATCTTTCTTTTTATCTACTTCTACAAACTACATAAAATATATTATTTTTATTAATATTTTTTTGCTATGAAGATTTAATAAAAGTGGTTTGATGTGTTTTGATTCAATCATGTTGTAAATTTTGTAAATTTAACTTCGAACATGAGATTTGTTTCATACAAAAACTAATGAAAACTTAAAAAATTCTTCCACATATTTTCAAAATGGTTGGTTGGTACTACATTTTTTCAAAATGTTTGGGTACTATATAGTACCGCATTGTTCTGCTCTTCTCTTATGCACTTGCCACAAATCGAACTCGCGACCCCTCTGGCTGTGCGGACATTGACAACCAATAGAGCAACGAGGAAAAGCGGCAAAAACCTTTCGAGTCATTAACAATTATACGTTATCTTTAATTTTATGAAAATAAAATGCATTTTTATTCCATTGCTTTAGAAATTAATTTTTTAAATCTTTTTCATATTTTTATATAATATTCATTTTAGATTTATCTAAATATTAGATTTGCCAAACTTTGAGATGAATTGAATCTTAAACCTTTTGTAAATTCCAAGTTAAGATATATCTAAATTGATTTTAATTATTAATTATAATTTATTCTAATTATAATTTTATTTTTAGTTTATTTAAGAAAGTTAAAATGTCAAACATAACATTACATCTCTACCTACTCAGTTATAAAAGATTATATTTTATATTTTATTTTTCAATTAGTCTAAATATTTAACAAGATATGACAACATTAATATCATACTAAGCTAGAAAGCACCTCATAACATAACATAATTGTTATTTAATAAAAATGAATATATTTATTAAAAATATTTTTATTTGTGGTAATGGGTGAACATTTTTTCAAGAAAGAAAAGATCGAATAAAGATATCTACATAAGCATGCATATAGTATATATGGCGAGATAATATTCATATTACATATGGGTAATAACACGCTATAGAGCTAAATAAACCCGGTAGAGAACACTATATATAACTCAACAAAATGGCCAAAGTTCTAGCTGTTGCGCCCCTTAAAAACCCTTCTCTCACTTGTAATTTTTATAATTGCACTAGGTCAACAAAAAAATTGTAAAAAAAAAAAAAAAATTGTAAGAAATTAAGAAAAGAGTTTGCATTATTTTTAATATGCCATGTTGCAATATAATAATAATAAAGTTGTGTTTAGTGTGATTTTTTGGAAGCTTTTTTTCGGTGTAATTTTGCTAAAATCTAGCAAGAATTCATTGAAATAACAAGCTTGATGGGTAACCATGCACAATTGAAGTGCTCGAGCTTTTGAGAGCGCTAAATCCATATATACAAACAAACAACCAGTTTAAATAACAGAAATAAAGATTTCACCTCAAATTTTTCCACCAAATTTTAACACCAAAAACTCCAAAAAATCATACTAAAAACAATTCCTCATAATAACAAAACAAAATAATATATTCTTAATATGTTACTCAATGCACAAAGTTCCCAATACCAAATTTAGCTAGAGTGTTTTATTATATCGGTTATTCATAATCTAAACTTCCCAATGCCAAATTTAACTAAAGTTAAGTTTTTATTATTTCGGTTATACATAATCTAACTTATGTATTAACGTATCTTATGTTTTGATTGTTGCTAACATTTGTTCTCACACTTATACAAGAATTAATTTTGTTTCACAAGTATCGATTTGATATTCGGTTTCTAGGTTTTAAGTCTTTTCGTAGTTGGCTTGTCCACTTCCTATTAAAGTAATATATTTTGTTCTGCTAATTTTTTTTCCTTCTTTGATTTTTTCTTTATTTTTATTTCTTAAATCTACTTCCAAGTGTTTCCTGGTTTTTATTTTACAAATTTTTAAATGTTTCTAATTAGCATACATTCTATTTCAAATTAGACATTTTATATTTCAAGTCAACGAGTCTATGTAAATCAACTTTTGCTATGACTTTCTCACAAATTTGACTTAGATTTTTAATTGATTTTTAATTTTTTTTTTTAATATTTAAAATTCAATAAAATGGAAAAAAAAAATTGTTTTATCTTTCAAAACTTTAAGCCTTTCGCATGGATCCAATATCACATATAAATGAGTTTTACCAAATTCCAAGCCCACATTACATAATGATGTTAACAAAAGAGAATTGAGACAACAAGTGGTGCATGCCTGCTATATGGTAACATGATGAATTTTATGAAGTATGCCAATTAGCCTTCTACATTGAAAATTGCTTCGGTTTTTGTTATTAGATTTTGAATGGGAATTTTATTACACTCTACAATATTTTAATTCCATTTAAGTAAGCAAATTCTACTTTCAATGTTCTCTTAATTTGAGAACTAGACACTAGAATTAACCACACTCTTCACTATTTTGCGCATAGGAAGATGTGAAATAAAGTGTTTGTGTTTTCAAGAAGCACAATCATTTCACTAAACTAGATGAGGTACTAAACAAATTTTATAAATATTTCATGTCTCATGCACAGTAGGGGTGGATTTAAGAAATCAAGTTCAGGTTTACACTAAGAAGGGAATTCAACACAATGACATTAGCACTATAAGGTGGTAGGACATGTCAACCAATCTAAACCCACCATGTCGCATAAATATGGTTAATATAAATGGATCAATAACATAGGCGCCACTTCTAAGATGTGATGTGTGGCATTATTGCAAGTAAACAAGCCCTTCCTTTATCAAAATTTTTTAAAGTATTCAAGCCCCAAATAAGAAAATAACAAAATTGAATGTTATAATACATTTTAGGTCTTCTTAGATAAGAAAATTTTCTTCCATGTCTGAACTTGCAGATACCCCTTCCTAATCCAGATACCCCTTCCTAATCCATTGTTGTAATAACCTATATTTCATAAACAAAATTGGTCCAAGAACCAAAGTAAATCTTGACCCTTATGTTCTTCAGTGTTGCACGGATCCTTCATTTTATTTGATCATTGATTTGATCACATTTTATTATATTTTGGGTTTGGGAGGTAAGTTGGAATGAAACTCTTATTTCCTCCTCGATGTACAATTTTTTAGAAAGAAAATGCTCTTAGGCTTCAAGTTCTTTAGACCACATTGCTACATAAAACCATCTAATTGTTATATGCACCATAACAACTTCAATTTTGTTGAAGACATATTGTGTAATGCCATATTTTTATCTCAACTCTGAGACAAACACTTTCAGTTATATTTTGACTTCTGAGATGGATATTATGACTTACAATACATTATTTGAAGAAATTATATATTGATGGTCTATTTATTATTTCATGAGATAGTTTGTGTTAGCATGCTCGAATCACTAGTCTAGTTTATGTTGATTATTATGATGTTAGTGCTTATAGTGGTGATTTGATGTTGTTTATCATGCATAATTCGTTATGATAAATTAGTATGATAAGATGTTACTAATTATTGTATGAGTTTAGCAGGACGCCATGATGAAGCACATAATGATTAGGTAGTGGTTATGGTTTGGTTATTGAGTATTATTGTTGTTCAATTTAAATTGTCCATGATGAATAAGTTTATAACTGCTAGTGACATGTATAGTGAGTGTAGGCAAAGGGTGTGTGCTTTCTAGATGACTCATATATGGGTAATGGGGATGCATGGAGAAATTTGGATAATGTTTATAGCAGTGGAAAAAAGTTTCTAATTTCACCCACTAGAACTCAAGCCATGGCTTAGGTTGGAAAGTGTTGGAAAATTTCACTTTGAAGTTGCACGATGCCATGAGTGTTGAACTGTAGACTTGGTCACTTAGAAGGTTTTACTTAGCGAAACACATTAAGGTAACACCCTAATCCTTAGTTATTTCTTGTCTTACAACAGAGGGTAGCCTTAGAGTTAATGGTTGCCTCCATATTCATGTCGATGTTCCCCTCAATTATTTGCATATAATTGAAGAGTGATTGTTGTGGCACCCTTGGAATTCCACGAGGCAATTCCTAAAGGGGAAAAATGACTTGAAACCCTTCATATTTGGAAACAAAAAGGTAATGAAAATACGAGAGAATGGTTAAATACTTAAAACTGATATGAAATAATGAAGGATATTATTTTATTAGGAAAATTGGCACTATATAACTTGGAAACAAGGGTTGTGGTAGTAAAATAAGTAGAGTAGTTTAACTAAATACTTTAGTTATTATAGAACATGCGGGGAGGATATTCTAATTAAGTAAAATGGAGATAAAACTTTGGATTAAATAATAACACTCAAGGGTAGGTGTGCATAAATTAATTATAATAGAGTTAATAATTGTTGAGATTCAACAAGATGATGAGCTTAGTGAAAAGAGTCGCCTTCACTAAGTGGGCCCGTAGGCTATTTTTGGCACAAGTCTATTTTTAGACTATGTCTATTTTTAGACATGATGATCATATTTCAAAAGTTGCGGGATGCTATTTGTGGATGGTTGGTCAAGTTGGAAAAATATATGAAATTCTATTTTTAGAATATTGGGAAAAGTCTATTTATAGATCGCTAATCTAAAAATAGATGCATGTCGACTATTATTAGCTCTTAATAATAATCAAACACTAAACAACAACTTATTCTCTTGGAGCACCTTGTTTCAGTGCACAGATGTGGCACATTAGTGGACCGAGGGAATTACACAATTCCCGAGGGTTTACTGGAGCTAATGCATGGATGACTCAGTTAGAACTCAAGTGGCAGAGTTATGACACAGTTGGAAGAAGTAGTTATGGAGTTGTATTTAGTTTAACTCAGTTAGACTCGGTTGGGCTAGTTGTGTCTAGTCTAAGCTGAATGATATAGTGAGGAGTGGAGTGAATTAATTAGTTAATTAATTCACAAATAATAACTCATTAATCAACTGAACAATACAACAGTTAACTACAGTGCATGGAAATTTCAGTGGAGACCCAGTGGAGAGATAGGTGAAAGGGAAAGATGGACTATCTATTGTGACTATAGTGATGCATTGATTGCATCACACACACATTGGAGTTGCCAATGAGGATTGCGCAGTCAAGGAAAGAGTATTTCGAATTCATTCAGAGCTATTCTTCAGCAGGGATTGCACAGTGGAGGTAGGATAGCATGGGGCAGAGATCGGTGCATGGATTTGCAAGATTGTTCCTGATTAGTGTATGACGATTGTACTGTACTGAGAGCTTGATAAGCTTTGTATGAGGATTGTCATATGATTCCATGATACATAATATATATCTGGGGTTTTCAGCTTCAGGCTTTCTCGGTTAAAAACTGTGTTATGTGCAATTGATTTTTGTTTATGCTTCACATGTGTGTGCAATTAATTTTTCCACAAATAGATTAACAAGTGGAATTGATTCAGTATCTTCCATAAAGTTAAATAGTGTGAGATCAAGTGAATCTAGGACATATGCATGCTTAGTGCATATAATTTCTACATGGTATCAGAGCACCGTTGATTGAAGATTGCAATTGTGAAGTGAGTTTGTGCTGGTGGACAATTCGAATTTGCTACAGAAGATTCTTGGTGCAGAAGTTGAGTATACATTGAAATGTATTTCAATGGGTTGCGATTGGAGTATGCCCTTGATGGGAGCTCGAATTACATAGCCTGGAAGGACAGGATGGAGGTGGAGCTGGAGGATAATGGGCTGAAGGAGTTCATCGATAGCGATGTTCCTAAGCTGGGATCTAGCGATGCTGCATTACTTTACGCATGGCAAAAGAAGACAACAAAGATGAGGAGAATTCTGTTGGAAGGTGTGAAGGACCATATTGTGTCCAGCCTTCATGGGAAAGCCACTCCATTATTAATGTGGAAGGCTTTGAAAGACTTGTTCCAAAGAAGAAGTGACCAGAGGAAGTTGGCGCTTAAAGACAAGCTCAGAAAAATAAAAATGGAGAAGAGCGACAATATTCCAAAATATCTCATGAAGTTTTTCCAATGTACGGATGAACTGGGAAGTGTGGGGATTACAGTTGCGGATGATGACTTGGTGAGCTTGGCTCTCCTTGGGCTTCCGAAGAGTTGGCACAGCTACGAAGGCTCTGTCAATGGATGGGAGAAACTGTCGGATTGGGAGCGACTTTGGTCGGGTCTTGTGCAGGAGGAGATTAGGTGGAATACCAAGGATGGCTCTTCATCGAAGAATGATGATGAAGATAATTACGCTTTGGCTGCCAAAACAAGGAAATGGAAAGGGAATAAATCCTGTCCAAAATCTGATGCTAAAGGAAAGAAGCAAGATTTTCCCAAAGTGAAGTGTTTTCATTATCACGAACATGGGCATTTCACCACTAATTGTCCACAGAAGAAGAAGAACAAGAAGGTTGTTGGATTTGTAGCTGGAGAGGCCTTAGCCTTGCAATTTGAACTTGATTTCTCTTTGATCTCTTGCTTGGTTTCAAGCTGCATGGGATCGGTGTGGTATCTTGATAGTGGTGCGTCTTTCCATATGATGGGAGACAAGGAGTTGTCTAGTGACTTGGGAGGGACTCTGGATGCATAGAGATGGGCGACAATGGTGGGTATGGTGCGGCGGGGTGGGACTGACCTTTACCTTTCGGAGAGGGTAGGCAATCATTCTTGAACATTACATGCATGTTCCGAGGTCGAAGGAAGAACTTGGTCTGGTCGCAATGTTTGGAAGACGGTTCCTATGATGTTTTCGGTGAGAAAAGCGCCTGTTAAACTTGTAAAACAACGGTCAAACCAAGAAGATAGGGGTTAGAATTAGGAATATCTGTTGGGAGGTAGATAGGCATCACGCAATAAATGGAAAAATAAAGAAGTGAGTAGACACCCTAGGGTGGAATTATGGCAGGAAAGGATTAGACCCTTATTCCATATGGCATATGAAGATTTTTAAGCATGTTCCTACGGACTTCAAGGTACTCTTCGGTCGAGATCAGTTCAAAGTTCTTACTATGGGTAATTTTGTGAAGACCACCTTTCATGAGAAGGAGAACCGTGCTTTGGTGATCCTGGAGAGAATTCACACAGATGTGTGTGGACCTTTCTCGATTGCTTCAACAACAAAACACAAGTGTTATGTTATATTTCTTAATGACTATTCTCGTAGATGCTGAATCTTCTCCATGCAGAAGAAGAGTGAAAAATTCTCAAAGTTTTGTGAGTTGAAATCATTGGTGGAGAAGGATTCGGGGAAGCAAGTGAAAGCTTTACAGAGTGATAATGGTGGTTAATATATCTCGAACGAATTCAAAGACTTTTGTAGCAAAGAAGGAATTCGAAGAGAACTCATGGTGCCTCACCAACCCACGGCGAATGTGGTCGCGAAGAGAAATAACGAACGATCGTGGGTCTTTGCACGAGCGTCTTTGCCTCGGCCAAGGTCACAGATGCACTTGTGGGCGGAAGCATGCAACAACGCCCGATTTATGGCTTGTGTCCTCATAGGGTACTTGCCTTGAGTACACCCAAAGAATTTTCTTGGTAGAGAAGCCTAATATTTCTCACTTCAATATTTTTGGCTCACCTGTTTAAATTCATGTGACAAAGGATGCCAGGAAGAAGCTAGAGCCGACTGTAGAAGTTGGGATATTTGTGGGGTACACAGAAACACCCCATAATTACCGTGTGTATTTTCCAGATAGTCAGATGACTATTGTGTGATGTGATATAAAATTCAATGAGGTGAAAGCCATGAAGTTGTCTCTTGAGAGGGAGCTACACTTGCATGCAGAGGAGGAACTTCTTGTTCCCAAAGATGAGCCTCTAGATGTGGATCAGCCACAGGAGGAGATTCATGGAGTGGAGGAGTCCACTCATGCAGAACCAATCATCAGACAAGGCAGAAAGCATACCACAGAAGCTGAGAGACTAAAGCTTGATGCGGCACAGAATGTAGGGGTCCCTACATCACAGCGCGGATAGAGACAATCACCTGACCGATTTACCGGATACATGGCTGTTTTGGGGAATTAACACCCTAGAGGTTGGTTGGGATACAACCTCCACAGAGCAGGGGCGTACTACTTAACAGAGACTCACACAATCATGCACGTTTAGAAAAACCAAATAGAGCAGAATGAGAGATTTACCCGTTGGTCCTACGTTTGAAGTAGATCCACGTGGAGTCCAAACTCCCTGCAACCGTCCTTCCTCCTTAACCTGAAATACAAGAAGAAACCAGCACAAAGGACAAGTTGTACAACATATTTCTACTCTATATGTTAGTGAGATTCATATAAAACATTAAATAAATCATAATGAATGCTTGTATAACAAATATTCTTCATACATAAAAGCATACACTAACACGTTTATTTCGGGAACAGCATGATACTTTTGTATTATAAATAGTACGTACAAAAGTAATCAAGAGGAGAGATCACCTGATCCTTCCAAGGCCTTCGCAGACCGTCGTCCGGATCCGTCCAGCCCTTGCCTCGCTAAGACTCCTTCCAAACCGGTGCATACGAGATAACATATAAAGGGATGTGTATCTCAAGGAAACAAGGGTTTCCTACAATGAACTGGGAAAGTGCAGGAGGCACGGGGAATCAGACTTGGATAGGGAACCAACAGAGTATAATATCAATACTTTCTTTCTCTCCCTTAGGCCATACACATGAGGGCTTTTTATAGTCCCTCCAAGTAGTTTCAGCAGTTGGAAACAGTTGGCCACGGGCTGGGGTGGTTGAACTACCTGAGTAACCATCAACCCAGCGCGAAATTAGGGATTTTATATATTTTTTAATCATTAAAATGGCATACGCGGAAAAGTCTAGCTGTACTCGCGTATACACGCGGAAAAACACGGGCATAGTCGCGTATGGAGGATTTTACACTGTTTTTAAGTGAATTTGTCCAAGTCTGTAGGAATGGGTGCCCAAAAAGCCATGTAGCAATCATGAATCATGTCAAAGTGAGAAATGATGCTATAACAATGGCTCTTATGAGCAAGTGTATCATGACAGAGCCATCTTCTTTTGAAGAAGTAGTGCAGGAGCCCACATGGGTAGATGCCATGGTGGAGGAGTATGACTCCATTGTCAGAAACAGTGCTTGGGAGATTGTTCCACAGTCAGAAATCACAGGATCAAGATGGATCTACAAGGTAAAGCAAGTTACTGATGGGAGTGTCGAGAAGTATAAGGAAAGATTTGTTGCCCGAGGCTTCTCACATATCGAGGGGATTGACTATGAAGAAAATTTTGCACCTGTCGCATGGTATTCTTCCATACACACCATCCTTGATCTCTCAGTGTAGATGGGTTGGCACATTGATCAGATGGATGTGAAGACTGTGTTCCTTAAAGGGATCATTGAGGAAGAGGTGTACATTGAGCAGCCTAAATGATTTGAGATCTTCAGCAGCGAGTCGCATGTGTGCAGGCTCAAAAGAGGTCTGTATGGGCTGAAACAAGCACCCCGTGCTTGGTACACTCAGATCGACAGCTATTTCACTGAACTTGGCTTCACCAAGAGTGAGGCGGATGCAAACTGTACCAGATTGTGGTAGAGGGTAAGCTTTTAATCATTGTACTTTATGTTGATGATTTAATACTAACAGGTGATGAGCAGTTGATACACTCATGCAAGGCAGATCTTGCAAAGGATTTTGAGATGAAGGACTTGGGCCTCCTTCATTATTTCCTTGGATTGGAAATATGGCAGCGGGAAGGTGAACTGTTTGTGTCTGAAGGAAAGTATGCCTGGGAGATACTGGAGAAGTTTCACATGCAAGGTTTCAAGCCTATCGACACTCCTCTTCCAAGAAATTGGAAGAAAGAGGATGCTACATCGGCAGATGTAGTGGATGCCACTATTTATCGACAGTTGGTGGGTTCGCTCATGTATTTAGTTAATACAAGACCGGACATATGCTATGAGGTGAACCAGCTTTCAAAAGCGATGGTTAAGCCTACCAAGCTCTTTTGGAAGGCAGGCAAGCATGTCTTGAGATATCTCAGGGGCACATCTGAGTATGGTTTATGGTATAGACAGACGAATGAGGTGAATTTGCATGGCTTCACGGATGCAGATTGGGTAGGAAGCCGAACAGATAGAAAGAGCACATCAGGAGGGATTTTCAGTATCGGATCTACGACAGTTTCTTGGTACAACAGGAGACAAAGATCTGTGGCACTTAGTTCAGAGGAAGCAAAATACATGGCAGAAAGTCAAGCTGCATGTGAGGCTATCTAGATGAGGCAGATTCTGGTTGGTTTGTTCGATTCACATATAGATCCCACAGTGATACATTGTGATAATCAGAGTTGCATTAAACTCTTGGTTAATCCTGTGTTTCATGATAGATCTAAACATATTGATATCCGGTATCATCATATCAGAGATTGTGTGCAGCGGAAGATCATGTTGCTTCAGTACATTCCTACAGAGTATCAGGATGTAGATATTCCGACGAAGGTGCTCACTAGGAGAAAATTCGAATACCATAGAGGCAGGATCGGGGTGAAATATAATCCCTATCTTGTTGAGAGGGAGTGTTGAGATTCAACAAGATGATGAGCTTAGTGAAAAGAGTCTCCTTCACTAAGTGGGCCTGCAAGCTATTTTTGGCGCAAGTATATTTTTAGACTATGTCTATTTTTAGACATGATGATCATATTTCAGAAGTTGCAGGATGTTATTTTTGGATGGTTGGTCAAGTTGGAAAAATATATGAAATTCTATTTTTAGAATATTGGGCGAAGTCTATTTATAGATCGTTGATCTAAAAATAGAAGCATGTCGATTATTATTAGCTCTTAATAATAATCAGACACTAAACAACAACTTATTCCCTTGGAGCACCTTGTTTCAGTGCAAAGATGTGGCACATCAGTGGACTGAGGGAATTACGCAATTCCTAAGGGTTTACTGGAGCTAATGAATAGAGGACTCAGTTAGAACTCAAGTGGCAGAGTTATGACATAGTTGGAAGAAGTAGTTATGGAGTTGAATTTATTTTAACTCAGTTAGACTCAGTTGAGCTAGTTGTATCTAGTCTAACTGAATGATACACTAGTAAGGGTGGAGTGAATTAATTATTTAATTAATTCACAAATAATAACTCATTAATCAATTGAACAATACAACAGTTACTACAGTGCATGGCAGTTTCAGTGGAGACCCAGTGGAGAGATAGGTGAAAGGAAAAGATGGAATATCTGTTGTGACTATAGTGATGCATTGATTGCATCACACACACATTGGAGTTGCCAATGAGGATTGCGCAGTCAAGGCAAGAGTAATTCGAATTCATTCAGAGCTATTCTTCAACAGGGATTGCGTAGTGGAGGCAGGCTAGCAGGGGGCAGAGATCGGTGCATGGATTTGCAAGATTGTTCCTGATTAGTGTATGAATATTTTACTGTACTGAGAGCTTGATAATATTTGTATGAGGATTTTCATATGATTCCATGATACATAATATATAGTTGGGGTTTTCAGCTTTAGGCTTTCCCGGTTAAAAACTGTGTTATGTGCAATTGATTTTTGTTTATGCTTCACATGTGTGTGCAATTAATTTTTCCGCAAATATATTAAAAATTGGAATTGATTCAGTATCTTCCATAAAGTTAAATAGTGTGAGATCAGGTGAATCTGTAATATCCCTTTTTTAGGAACAACTACAGATTTGGAATAATATGAGTTATTAACAATGTGGAGCTACATCCATATACCTCATACAGGTATAAAAACACTTAATCTTCAGTAAAATACATAGCATAAAATTTATATAGCGTTTTACAAGGCAAAAAGTGGGGAAAAGTGAGGATTTTGGCCCTAAAACGAGTGTATTAAGATATTTGCGTAAAAATAATATGGGAAAGTAGTTGGATATGATATCTAGGGTTATGAGGGACTCCCATGTCGAATTTCAGCAAGAAAAAATAAGTTTTTCTAAGTTAAACAGTTCCTCCTTTCCTAACTAGGCTAGAAAACCCTGATTTCCCAAGACTAGAATTATGCAAAAATTTACTGAAGAATGTGAGCGTGATTTTTTGAAGGGTATGAATTAAATAAGGTTTTAATATTAAAAAATGACATCAGGGGCATAACTCATACACTTTACAGAAGAAGAGTGAAAGAATACAGAAGAAATCCTCAAGAAAGAGGTGCTACAACCATGTAAAAAGACTGCATAACAGTGACAGTGTGATTTCTAGGGCTGATGCAGAATTTTATTCATTATTAAGATATATATCAGATCTTTACATAAAAATATAGATCCAATATAGATCCATGTACAAGAAACGTTGATCTATACATTCCCCTTGGGGTTTTGCTCAAAACATGAAGCACCGGAAGTAGATCTGAGATCTAAGAATGCAGATCTGCAGAATGATTCAAAAAATCATTGAATCATGAACATGTAGAATATCATATCTAAAACAGAACATATATTGGTTGGCCAATCTATGGATCACCACAGTGAAGGATGAATCCAATCACCAGAGATCTCTCCTCCAAAATGCAAGTAGAACACCCTGTAGCTGTAGATCTGCAAATAATGTTGTCTTAGGGAGAGAAAAAACATCGTAGCTTATGAAGATGATATGGCCTGATTCCAAGATGTAGATCTGAAGTATATCCAGCAAATGAACTCTTCCAGGAGGTTAAATGACACTCTCATTGAAAAGAGCCACTGCTATCATCTAGATCTGAGCAGATCTAGATCTCCATTTGCTGCAACTCACAAGAAAACTCAACCCTCAATCATGATTAGCGCTGTAATGTAAGGTGAAACTTGTCCCAAGCATAATAGTGGATAATTTTAGCACAATTCTCCTCCAAGAGCTGCTCAAGGAAGGAGGTGGGATTCCTGAAAAGGAAAGCCCAACAAGGGATTTATAAGCAGACAAACCTTCAGAAATAATGTCTTCAAAAACCCCTTCCATTCTTCCCTCCTATTCCTTTTATAAGATAGGAGTCTTGCCAAACCCTAAACCACCTTGAATCACTTAACCCTTTTCACATTACAACCTCCTTCTAGAACTGCGATGTCTCTCAAAGAGGTTCAATGCATCTAGATTGCACTGTTTGACTTGGTCAAATAGGATCCCCTCTTGTGATTTAGACCCTTTCACACCTGCAAGATATAATTTACATAGCCCAGATATGTCTTTTTTCACATAGGCATTGATTTATTCTTGGTTTTCAGGAGTTTTACATGTCCTCCTTTACAATTTATTCATCAATTATGAAATCCAAAAATAAACATGGAAAAATTAATGTTCCAATTAGTTGAGGCTAATTTAGGAACATTACAGTCTCCCCCTCCCAAATGTTGCTTGTCCTCAAGCAACTACAAGGGTGCTCCAAAATATCCCCCCTTATTCTTGTGGCCTTCTCCTTCAACAGTCTCCACCATTGCTTCAAATTTTCTACAATAATCCCATCTCCCAATGGTTCCTCCCAAGTGTGAAAAGTGGCATTTGGTAGATAAACCAAATAGCTCTCATTATGAAGTAAAGGAAGGCCTATATGGAAACCCTCTTGCTGATCCATGGCCTCATCAAGATAGAAGTGATGGTCATGATGGGGAATTTCACCATCAATGAAGGTCTTCCACCTCCATGCTATCATCCAAATGAAATGAATTACCTTCCAGCATGGTAACTCATAGTGAAGTTCCTCCCAAATGCCCATGAGAGGCATGCTCCAAGTGATACTTACAATCGTATAGTCCACATCATAAATAGACAATTGATGTGCTATAGTGGCCATATGGTCTCCCATGCTCCCCTTAGAACATGTAGTGCAAAGAATGTGGGAAACTCCTTTCCCCAAGGACACATTCCACAAATGTGTCTCTCCTCCAACCATGTTCCCAAGAATAAGAACATCTTCAGCATGTGGAATCATGATTAAGATCATGCTAGCTACCATATATGATAAAGGAGAAGGAAGATGCCGCCTCATGTGCAACCAGCGCAGTTTTACCATCAACTGCCATAGAATAGGAGATGACAAGTGTTTCCTCCAACACTTGCTTGCTGCCCCATCCTTCTTGCATGCTTGGAGAAGGTGTTTTATGATTGGTGTAAAGGAGTCACACCATGGGAAGTGTATCTCCCCTCCAAGATCCTCTAAAGGATGATCATCATCAATAAATTTCATGGCCTCAAGTAGCCCATGAAGCCCATCATAAATAGTGCTCCCTCTTGGAGCAAAGCCCTGTAAATGAGTGTTAGAAAAATACAAGTATACATCATGAGATTCAGCAATATAATACTTGTCATACACTTGTTTAAAATCAGCAAGGTTGCTCATGGATGAGCCTCCTCTCACACTCAATGAATAAGGAGGTGTAGATGATAATTCTTCCCAAGAGCTATGTTCCTCCTCATCTAAAAAATGGTCCATGAACTTCTTCATATGAGAGTGCACCTCCTCTTTGAAATTCTCCCACATTAATCCATCCAAGATAGTATGATATGCTCCAATGAAACCAGTGGGTTTGGAAAGCAGGATCTCATAGGTTGCATTCAGCAGTTTCTCCTTGAGCTTGGAGCATTTAACCAAATAAATCTGATCATGGAAATAGATGACTCCTCCAACTACTTTATACATCCCATCAAGAACCTCACATGTGAAAGGGTCCTTGTTGTACTCCATGAAAATTTGAGAATCCCAATAAGGATCTAGGCTCCCCAAGAATGATAACTCTGTAGATGTCTGAAATGCAGCCCCTGTCATGTCATGACTCTCCTCTTTGACATACTTGATGCCAAGGTCACATGTTGGAGTCCCATAAAATTTCTTTTGATTCCTTACTTGCAGTTGATCTTCCTCAAGACAAGATTGAAGCATGTGGAAATCAACTTCCCCTTGGAAAGTTCTTGTCCTCCAATACTTCCTCAAATTGGCCCATGCATGAAAGAGTATTAAGATCCTCTTGTCATGTTCAGAAATCTATTTTGTAAGTGAGAAGACCATGGGCTGCCCCAAAGATATGGTTTTGCCATGTATCCTCATATCCATACCATCATAGAGTTCTGATCTTTCATTCCTCAGCGCAGATGAATGAATGGAAGATAACAATGTCCTATTCAAAAAATTTCTTACCTCTTTTCTGAATTCATGAAAAATCCTCTGCGTTGTGCTTGCTTCTCCCAAGGCTCCTTCATTAGCCAAGTATGAAAATGCTGCCCATAGTTGAGAGAACACTTTAGTTTTCCTCCAATCAGGAGGTCTTCCTGGTGGAATGCCTCCTTGCAAAGAGACATCAAGGCATAAAGAAGAATGTGGATGTAGGTGGACAAATTTGCCCCTACCGTTGCTGCGTGGATTCTCTTGCCTTCCTTGGTCTTCCAACCCTTGAAACAGAGAAGGGTATATGCTCTTCTTCTTGAGATGCTCTTCCTCCTCTCTTCCTTCCTCTATCATCAAGATCTCATAATTTGACAATGATGGTACATACTGCTCAAGAGCTCTATGTGTGAGATCTTGTGGAAATCCTTGCAAGTGTGCAAGAGTTTCTTCTCTTGGAGCAAGTGCTCCAGCTTCATCTTCATGAGGTGTTTGAGGTGCTTTTGTTGTGACTACATTATGAACTCCTATCTTCTCCTCCTCTTTGACAACTGAAATTGTCTCACCATCAATAAGAGACATTAGATCTTGGTCATCTATTGAAGGAGAAACCTTCATTCTTCCCTCTTGAGAAGAGGACCCTTCACTCAAAGGAGATCTTGACCTTGGTAAAGAATAAAAATTTCTCACACCTTCTTCCATGGTCTTCAGAAATGGAGTTGGATTCATAGAACCTTCCAATTCATGCAAAATATTTTACTGATATGGTTTGATAGTGTCAACAGAAGATGTTACACATGGGGCTTCATCAAAATTTTCTATCAATCTTGCAATAAACCTTGCATAAGCAGGTGTATTTGCATTCTTCAAGGAAAAGGACTCAAACAACCACCAAGCATATGCCTTGCCTCCAAAGTGCAGTGCTGCTACTTTGATGGCTTCAATTTCAGAGACTTGATGTTGTTGCACAAAGATGTTTAGCTCCTCCACCCAAACCCTAACTAGACATTTAGGTGACCCATCAAAGATAGATATATAGAATATACCCATGTCATTCTGCTCCTTCTTTGTGCCTTTTCTCTCCTTGATATTTCAGAACCCTTGGAAATTCAAATAATCTTTGAACTCGGATTGAGCTTCATACTCCTCCAAATACTCCCTAAGAGTCTCCTTCTTAGATACACCTCCTTTCTTCCTCTTCATGAAGAAATCACTGAAAAAAATTTGAAGCTTAGGTGATATGGCTGAGTTCACATATCCATGAGATAAGGATTCAGAATGTTCCTCATGTATAGATCTTGTAGATATGATCAGAAGATCTTTCTTCTCTTGAAACTTTCTAGGAGTTTCACTGCTTCTTGTTTCTTCTTCTTGTTCAACCTCCTTGGAGAGGTTATTCTTAGATCTGAAAGCTGATGAGAATAAACCCATATTATTCATCATTCTGACCTTTCTCCTTGCTGGAATACCCCTGAAAATTTCCCTTCTTAGGAATATCAAAATTCTATTCTATAGATTGACTTCAGGGGAATTTACTAGATATGTCACCTTTAAAAAAAGGATGAGATCCAGAGGCTGTCTAACCATCTGCAGACTCTGTCTATAGATCTTGAAACATTCCCCCTTCAAGGATTCAACACTTTATCTTGAGGCCACAGGCTGAGCCAAAGATCTTGCTCTGATACCACTGTAATATCCCTTTTTCAGGAACAACTTGTTAGGCCTCTGTAGTTTGCAATATTGGAAAATATAAATATTCAGAGCCTACATATGAACCACTTTGGGATTCTAGGATACAACACTACTACATTTGGCGGAAATTCCGACACCTGTTTCCGACGCTTTTGACCAAATGTCGGAAATTTTCCCAAATTTTTTCCATCCCGCCCGAAACCGTCGCTATACCGACATCTATAGAAAAGTGTCGCAATACCGACACTTAAAAACGTGTCGCAATTGCGACGTTTAGAGGAAGACGTCGCAATTGCGACACCATGGCCCAAAGCGTCGCTATTGAGATGACTCTAAACATCGCAATTGCGACACAATGTCTAGGTGTCGCCATTGCGACGTTTGGAGGCACCCGTCCTAATAGCGACGCCTTTTCCGCCGTCGGTATAGCGACAGTTATTTTCGCGCTACATAAAAATACCAAACTTATATGCGCGCTACATAAAAATTCGAAACTTATATGCGCGCTACATAAAAATGATTTTATTATTTCGTATTTGTCGCAATAGCTACATTAACGTTTGATATCACGTGCGCATTCGCCCTCTGCTCTTGCAGAACAACATTTGCCCTCAGCATTCGCGCTCAGCTCTTGCAGAACAACATTTTCCCTTAGCATTCGCCCTCAGCATTCGCCCTCAGCTCTTGCAGAATAGCATTCGCCCTCAGCTCTTGCAAAATGGTAAGTTCTTACTGCAGGCCCTTCCTCCTATAGTAGGGTTGACTCTATTTGGGTTTTTGGGGTCAATTCCATTGGATTGTGTTAGGCTGTAGGGTTCTCTGTAGATGTCAAGAGTCAAGATTCAATACCCTCTATTATCTTCATCACCCAATACAAGATTTAAATTTTTCCCAAAGAAACGCTTATTAATTTGGCGTGCCCATTATTTCTCCCCTCGCTTTAAAAAAACCCCATTTAAATGAAAACAAGTACGATTTCAACTACAAAAATATATTAGTGTTCAAATGTACATGTGTGCTACATTAACGTCCGATATCACGCGCGTGATTCTGCCTCCGCTCGCTCTGCGTGAACACCATTCGCCCTCGCATTCACCCTCAAATTTCCCGCAGAACAACATTCCGCCTTCGCATCCGCCCCGAGCTCCCGTGCACGCATTCGCCCCCAAAGATTCGCCCGAGCTCAGAGAACAAAGATTCCCCCGGATTCGCCCTCAACTCTTCGCCCTAGAAGACGCCCCGTATTCGCCCTCGCCCGTGTAATCAAAGATTTGGCCCCGCATCGCCCCCACACGCCCGCCTTCAAGAACAAGATTCGCCCTCAGCTCTTGCAAAATGGTAAGTTATTACTGCAGGCCCTTCCTCCTATAGTAGGGTTGACTCTATTTGGGTTTTTTTGGTCAATTCCATTGGATTGTGTTAGGCCGTATGGTTCTCTCTAGATGTCAAGAATCAAGATTCAATACCCTCTATTATCTTCATCACCCAATACAAGATTTAAATTTTTCCCAAAGAAACGCTTATTAATTTGGCAGCCATTATTTCTCCTCGCTTTAAAAACCCTACATTTAAATGAAAACAAGCATTGCATTTCAACTACAAAAATCTATTAGTGTTCAAATGTACATGTGCCATTAACGTCCGATATCACGCGCGCATTTCCCCTCCGCTCCCTGCACCATTCGCCCTCAAGATTCACCCTGGGCCTCTGCGTAGCCATGATCGCCTGAAGATTCGCCCCGAGCTCTGCAGGTGTCTCAGCATTCGCTCCGAGCTCTTGCAGAACCGGTAAAGATCGCCCTGATTCGCCTCGCCCTCTTCGTAACAACATTCGCCCCGCATTCACCTCTCGCCCTCTTGTAGAATGACATTTGCCCTCAGCATTCGCCCTCAGCTCTTGCAGAACAGCATTCGCCCTCAGCTCTTGCAAAATGGTAAGTTCTTACTGCAAGCCCTTCCTCCTATAGTAGGGTTGACTCTATTTGGGTTTTTTTGGTCAATTCTATTGGATTTGTTAGGCTGTATGGTTCTCTCTAGATGTCAAGAATCAAGATTCAATACCCTCTATTATCTTCATCACCCAATACAAGATTTAAATTTTTCCCAAAGAAACGCTTATTAATTTTGCATTTCAACTACAAAATCTATTAGTGTTCAAATGTACATGTGTGCATCACTTGTGTAGGGTATTCCTTTTCCACTTTCACATTATCCAAGAATGTGTGCAGTATAGTTCATATTTTTTGTGATTTAGATTGTCTTGAAAAAGGAAAGGTAAATTATTTCCCATGGAAAAGAAGGTTTTCCCTTTTTATAGGTTGTTTGGACTTACGTGGAAAAATTTATAGTATGCCTTTCATATTATGTAGTTTAAATTTGAATTAACAGATTATTCTACATGAAAATATAATTACCTATGTGATGTCCTTCATCACTAATTAAAATTATAGGGTTTCAATTTCCTAGACTCTAACTCATTTGATGCTAAATTCTAGGTTCTCATTGGCGGATCACTCTTCCATTGATTTCCTTTCCCTCTGGATCTTGTCATACTTTAAACGTCATCAATGATACATATATTATTTCAGGTATCCCAAAAGGCTTTATAGTAGAACATATTGTGAAGTTTTTTTGACACTTGAGGATTCTTTTTAGAACCGCAACGTGGTCTATGCTATCGAGTTATATACCAAGCAACTTGTCCTTAATAACCACACTATGAGGTAGGTTCAACCAGTTTGAACTTGTTGGGACATAGCATATGAAGTTGTGTGATGAGTCCATATCACAAGTCTATTATGGTGACAAAAGTGAAGACACATAATGATAGTTATTATGTTAACATTACTAGAAACATTTTCGAAATTATCCATGCTATCAAGATGTCAAAATTCCAGGCATTAGGTGTCAATACTCGTAGCTAATAGATAATAATAATAACATAAAAAAATCACAACTTTATTCTTGAAATATGATTGTTACACATTGGTAACCTAGTTCATGAGTTACTATCACCCAAAGATTGCAAAACAAACTTAAAATATAAATTAAACCAACATGAGAATCCAACTAAGGGTTTCTCGACAAAATCATGCCATAACCTGGCATTTTGAAACTCAAATTTGAATCCATCATAAGTAATACAATGCAAACTCAGATGGATTTTCAATGCATGTTTGCATGCTACACTTATTCTCTGTCTAGATATCATTTTTTAAATGGAACCATTAGTCAAGCCCACAGTCCCTTTTATGTGAAAAATTTCAGCTCTATTTGAGCTCTTTTTTGCTCCACCACCTCCATAAACCAGTGTTACACGGGGTCTCGCCCCCCCACCTAGGGGTCTAGATTCCTCGCCCCCTCGTGCTCCGGGGTCTTGGGGACTTCTAGGGGATGTTTCCCTCACGCCCCCTCACGTCCCCTCACTGCCCCTTTTAGTTTATGGTTTCGTGTTAAAAGTTGATGTGCCACTTAGCATATTTGAGAATCCAAGTGATTTTGATTCAGATGGTGACATGGTTGATCTTGATATATTCGTGCAGAAGTTGGATGCAGAGACTAGTGGGGCATTAACTTGAGCATTTATGCTCATTTATCAGTATGATGATATCATTTTATATTCATATGTTATGTTTTATGTTTTATGTTTCAGACATAACTTATTTGCGTTTAAGTTTTATGTTTTAGACTTGAGTTGTAAACTTCAGTTTAAACTCTATTTTGAATCTTGATATAATATGTCATATGATATCTTAAACTTTATTTTCATTGTACATTGTTAGTAGTTAGATTAATGATTATATAGTTACAAACTTACAAACTTACATGCATGATTGTATGATGTATGTTTTAACTTTTAACTTTTAAATTTGTTTCAATTATATGATTCATCATTCATCGATTTGTAATTTTATCATTTATGATTTATCTTTCAGTATGCAAGTGTATGATGACTGTATATACATTCCTTGCAAAAATATAGCTACATTTTAAATATTAAATTTTATAATTTTTATGACCCTGACGTCCCCCCCACGTTTCCTGAAAATTGGTAGGGAGCTTTTGCATAGGCCGCTCCCGCGCTCCCTTGTCCCCTCGCTCCCACCTCCAGGGGACTTGGTGGAACATTGCCATAAACATATGCAAACATATATCATGATCTTGGAATTCCATTACATATGTATGTGCCAATGTTCCATAATCTTGCCCCATCATCAATGTAAGAAATTTCCATTGAATATCAAATTATGGAGGGGGGGAACTTTTTGTTGCAACATTTGGCTCAAAATCAAGGACCATCTCCGTATGAGGTGAATGAGAACTATAGATATTTGAAGAAGTAGATTAGTGCCTTTTCCTCTGGCCATGGAGTCATATACAGTCATCCATCACAAAAATTTGTCTTTGTTCATTCTCACCTTTAAAGTTGCAAAAAATCATGCCCTAATTGAAACGACACTAAATTTGAAAGATATAATAAAAATGCAAGCTAGAAGTGCCCTATTAATACAAAGGGAAAACCTTCCTACCTACCCTAAATGAGATAAATTGATTGAATAGGAAACATGATATTTCCTATGGAGTTGATCCAACAACTTGTTAAATGTATGGGACTAAATCATGCATTTGATTTCCATGGAAACATGAGCATGAAGAGAAAAAGTGCAGAATTAATGGAAAATCCATACATGCCACTTATAAAAACTACACCGAAAGGTCAAAAAATACTTAAGGCCTTAACTTAATTTGAATCCAAAAATGACAAAACAGGATTAGTGAAAACACGAGAGTGGTGTGGTTGAACAACATAAATAAAAAGTGAAGATACCTTTCCCCAAGATGCCTTTGTCACCGTTGTATGAAAACATGTTTTCCTTTCCCTTTATACATGCAAGTGAATTCATTATAGGTATGGTGTTTTCCTAGAATAGGAGAAGCCTACTTAAATATATCATTTGTGGATTGAATGTTTGGGTGCCTTAATGTGCAATGACATGTTTCCAGGATTGAATTCAATGCAAGGCATATTTGAAACTCTAACTCTGTCTTCCGGTGTCTTATTAGAAATTATTTCAGTTTTCATTTTGTGTTTTCAAGTTAGATATTGCTTTCAAGTTTTTACATTTATAATTTTATTGCAATGTGGTAGACTGATCAGAGCAGTGCAGGAACAACCCCGAGACGGGATGATCGCAGAAAGAGGCCAGCGGAAGAACATGTAAAGTTCCATCATTGCTCTATCTTTAGGTATTTTAGTTATTTACATAATTGAAATAATATTAATTTTGTTCAAATATGCAGACACCTAGCCATGGAACGCATGATGATTCCCTCTTTGAGGAAGAGCTTTCTTCATCCCTATCTCTAGTGTTCTTGTTGCAAAAAAAGGCATGAGATGCAAGGTCGGAATTTAATGCTTTGATAGACGCGCCTCAAACACCTGAAATAGAAGAGAGGATACAACATCTTATGAGGAAGCTAAATAGATATCAGGTAGTAATAAAAAGTCAAAAGGATATTTTTTTTGTTCTGCATGAGATGAATTGTGATAGTTTGATTTTTAATTTTTACATTGACTAAACTAACAAAAAGTTCTTTTGTATGTAGCGTTTTCTGGCATTTGCTGAACCCGATGTTGGTGGTAGTGGGACACAAGGGCAAGAGATTGCCCAAAAACCCTCTCGTACACCTTCTACTCCTTTAGGTGCTAGCCAAGAAACACACCCTGCCCAAGCTGACACCCAGCCAACTGCTGAACGTGTTGGCAATGATGAGGCTGATATGGCCAGCTACATTATTGCGTTTCCTGGAGCTACACGTGTCAGCTCCACAGGGACCATTAATGGTACATTGTTGGTGAACGATGAGGGTGTCCCTATAAAGCATGTACAACTCCCAGGTAAATTTTAATATTTTAACTATTTCATGTACTTTATCTAAAACATATTTATCATGATTTTTATTTTTAAATTAATGATAATATCTTCTTTTTCTTTTGCTTTTATTCTGTGTAGGAAACAATGAGTTCTACAGGATTCTGGAGAGCCATGCGTTGGTAATTTTTGGCTCAACCATACGTACAGGGTGGAATTCCCAGAATTCCAACCTGAAAAAAGAACTTTTAGATTATCTAGAAGCCCTTTTTGGGGTCGACACATTTGACAGAAAAGCGGTGGCTCAGGTAGCCGGCAAATATTTGAAATATACCAGGGACACCTATAGGACGCAATTGCAATTTAACCCTAGATATGAGCGTCCTCTCGCAGTTTCAGAGAGTGAGTGGAGAGCACTCATCCATGAAGGAAAAGAGAAAAGGGCAAAGAAAGAAGGAAAAATGCCAACTGGACCCACAAGGTAAATTACAACTTTAATTCAATAGCTTTAATTTTCTTTATGTCTAAAATAAAAGTGTGCTACGTCATATCTGACTTCAATCTTTTGATGCTAGGTTGCCTGACACCTCAAAGGCAAACAAAGCTAGGATTGAGAAAAAGGGCCATCACAAGCTCGGCCAGGGTGGCTACTTGAAATTAGCTGCAAGAATTGTAATTAAGTAGCTAAACATCTTATAATTAATTGTATTGCCTTCCAACGTTTTTGTAATCCTATCATATATGATTAAAAATACACAATCATATATAATGTAGGGTGATGACTTCGGAACAATAACTACAGAGGAAGATAAAAATATCGCTTTCCGTTTTGGCTATCAAGCTGTAGTTGAACGTCGCAGAAGCTTGGGGCGGGTCCCAAGATCTACAATGCCTGATAAGGTAAAACATTAACCTTTCAATATTTTTGTTTTCGTCCATAAATTTAATGTCTAACAACTTTGTTTAAATCGGGGGAGCAACACTACCGACGAGGTAAATAACCCAGTTTTAGAGCCAGATGTAGATGATCCTCTCGTGCAACCTGATCATTGTAGTGGGGACCAGGCCGACAATGCTGCTATCAGTGAGGGCCGTGATGGTAATTAATTTCCACTTATAATTTTTTTCTAATTATACCTTGATGGTTGTCCTTATAACGTTTTTTGTTTAAATGACAGAGAATGTTTCCCTTGAGGATCTTACCACCAGAAAGGAAGACAGGGCAACAGTCCCAACGGCGACAACTGGTGCACCAGGTAAATAATCTCATTGCAATTTTTTTTATTAATATTACCGAACTAGTTCAATGATATTTAAAAACTGATAATTAAAATTTAATATTATCTATTTTTGGAGGCGATGCCTCGTCACTGGATGAGACTAGACATCGTGACAATGCAACTAGGTCAGCGGCGACAACTGGTGCACCAGGTAAATAATCTCATTGCAATTTTTTTTATTAATATTACCGAACTAGTTCAATGATATTTAAAAACCGACAATTAAAATTTAATATTATCTATTTTTGTAGGCGATGCCCCGTCACTGGATGAGCCCAGACATCGTGAATACGCAACTAGGTCAGCAGTGCGGGTTGAAAGGCATGAAACAGGAGCAGAGCACGATGATATTGATGATGTAATTAGGAGCTTTAAAAATAGGAAGAAGAAAAAGAAAATTTGACAATGTAAAATATTGTATTATTATAAGACAAACGTTACCATGCTTGGAATGTTTTTTGCGTTATATAAAAAACTCATTTATCATACTATTTTTATGTCAAGCATTAATTGCAATGTTTCCTTGCGTACTTTTTGTTGAATTGTTTTTTTATTAGTTATTGAATATTTTTTTTTATGCTCATGAAAGTAAAAAATGAAATATAGATTGGGTATTGGGGAATTGAGAGTGATGTGAGGGGGGGGGAGGGCCATAAGAGCTTCCACCTTCACGTGGTTGGCCCTGTTTAGTAGAGAATAATTTATTGGAGCGATTTAATCTTGGAGCAAACCTCCCTCGATCCAGCGTAGCAACAAAAAAGTCACTATTGACTTAGTTGCTACTCTTTCAAATCGTGGGAGGCTTGTTCCAAGTTCATGCGACTCCAATAAATTGTTCTTGAAACGAAGAGGAGCTTATTCAGGTATGTTTTGACATTTTCAACATATGTTTTAACATTATCATAAGAATGCATCTTAGAGTAAAAAATACTACATCAATTACTTGTATTTATTGTATAGATAATGATGGATTTTGATTGACTTGGCAGTGCAGGCACAAATCCTCTTGCATCATGAGCAATACAACTTGTCAACCAGGGTCATGTCCAGGATATTTTTGCTTGTGCGCTTGACCAGGTTCGTAATGTCACATTTTTTAAGTTCCTTTATAGTTCATAATTCAATATTAAGCTTGTTCACGATTATTATCTAGGTTTTTTGTATGTGTTTTTTCATCTATTTGATTGTAAGCAACTATGCATGTTTCCTCTTGTTCACTATGATTTCTCCCATTACCACTCCTAGGATGAATCTGACTTTATTGTTACATAGGTTACTTTATTGTTACTATGATTTCTCCATTTACGATTTCATAGGTTACATCATGTAAAGTTGTCAATCTCAGGTTGGTGATGAGCTTTAGTTCTCCAGATTTGGGGCTTTTTTGATATTTTCTCCCTCATGTCATTCCTGCATCACCTCGTTGTTTGAACATGCCAATTGTCTACCACTTGTACTAATTGGCACATGTCAATCTCTGAGTGGTGCCACATTTCACCCATTTTCAGTGAGAGTTTAGGGTTTCTCTAACATAGCTTCAGAAATCCGATTCAGTGCCTGCTTGAATATTGTCACATAATACTTATGGTTTGGATTGATGAGCATGTTCCGAATGGTTGGTTGATTCATAAGAACCACCCATATAGTCATCTTGAGATATTTCAGAAGGTTTCTCGGGTTTCCTTTTTCACCGTTTCTAGTGGGTGGGATGGTGTGGGGTGATCCATCAATACCGGTGCTCTTGTAGTAGGGAATTTGTTTTTGGGGATATAAAGGAGCATTTGATGTAGATATCCCATTGGATGCATTCATAGATGGGTACGAGAGGTCAAGAATTTAAATTAAAAATATGCAACCTCTAGCATGGCAACCTGAAGGCCGCGAGAGACACTGGTTAAAGATTGTTTTGTGCTGGCCTTAATATAGTAGTGATTTATTTCTATTATCTTAATGCAAATATATAGTCCGGTCTCATTAAAATGAGGATTGTGGTTGTATTTCTCTTTGGTTGTTTCTCTCTTAATGCTCCAGAAGTTGCCAAAAGTTGTGATAGTTGTTTAGTTTGCCTGTTACAACTTAAAAGTGGTTTTTAGCAATGAGAGTCATGTTTTTTAAGGTTCATACTAATATGAAGATCTTGTAATTCTATATTCAGCATAAGAGAAGATGGCCTCTGCTTTGGGCAGTATGACAAAAATTCATTGGGTAACAATGGAAAGGGGAAGAAGTTGGGTGCAATGTTTGATAATTATGGCAGACAATTGTCTTCTCTTTCAGTTTTTTCACCCATTTCCTTTAATCGCTCAAGAAGAAGAGGGACTCTAAGATTACGTGACAGAGAGAAGGTAGTTAATAAAATAGCTATGGAAAAGGAGTTGTACTTCAACAAGGATGGCTCAGTGACAAAAAAATTGCAGGTCAGAGAAAAAATTATGTTTAAAGGAAGGTCACCTGCACGTGAAACTTCACTGCGGTGGATCTTTCATTGTCCACTTATATTCGATTTTAATGTGTTATTTTAATTTTTCATGGAGGGTTGTTTTGGCATATGGTCTGGCATTCAATTGCACACTTACCGAAAGCATTGTCAATTTGTCTTGTAGGCGGTGTGAACAAAGTTGTTGATCTTGTTGGAGTCACCCTTGGGGCGAAGGGAAAAATGTTGTCTTGGAGAGCAAGCATGGTTCTCCGAAAATAGTTAATGATGGTGTGACAGTAGCTAAGGAGGTAATTTGTAGATGTGTGCTCTGGTTTTCTTTTTAACGTTTTATTAGTTCCCCCTCTTAAATGTATTAGATTTGGTAGGCATAATTTGAAAACTCAAAGGTGAAAGGAAACATATTTGTTACCCAGTGGTCTACTTGGCCTATGGACTAGCCACATTAGAGTAATGCATAAATATTTTCATAACAATAAAAGGAAAGGGTTACGGCTGAGTCAAATTTTATTGTTATTGACAGTGTAATGAAATGTATCTCAATGCTATGGTTTTGGCCTTTTTATTGGTTGAATTAGAGGACCCAGTTGAAAATATTGGGGCCAAGTTGGTAAGGCAAGCTGCGGCAAAGACAAATGATTTAGCTGGGGATGGAACCACAACATCCGTTGTTCTTGCACATGTTGGAATATTGAAAAATTCCAGAACAATGAATGGAGAATAAATCTCCCTTCCTCTAACACAGAGAAAATAAAAATTTCTTTGACAGGAGACAGAGTTTCAATACTTTGAAAAAAAACTATTACACTACTTCCTCACTGAGAGGGATTACAAAATTATGACTGCTACAAAACGCAGTGCATAAAACCAACTCACTGTCTGTTCAAAACAAACATACTCCGTCTCTAAAACACTCTGCTGTGTTTTTCCCTTTCGCACTGCTGTGCATACACACTTAAAAAATTACACTCAGTCTTTCACTTTTTACACACTGCTGTGTAATAAAAAATTTACGTACTGTCTATAAAAAAAACTACCAAGCTTTTTCGACCTTTTTATTTTTATATGCCGTAACATATAAAACATATTATAATAAACCCTCTTTTAAAAAAAAATAAAATTAAAACTAAATTCTATGGCCCACCTTTCATTTCACATATGATATATATATAACATATGTTTAAAACATATGTATATATTAAACTATCAAAACATTAAAGAACCCTTTTCGTCGGACTTCAAAAGTCTGAATAGATTGAATTTCAAACCAAATTCGCGTTCCAAAATGGGATGCTGACGTCTGCCTAATTTTAACTCGAATTCTCAATCCAATGTGCCCTATAAAAATTCGGGTCCGGTTTTCAGGTTTTCAGATTCCCTTCAATTTCATGCGATCCAATATTAATGCTCCACGTGTCCTCCTTTTGAATTTACAAAATTGTCAGGTAAATTTCTGTTTGTTTAATTTCTAATTGGTGAATTGAGTTAATGCTGGTTGTTGTGTTTAAATACAATTCTGTACAGAAATATGGCTGCGGCCGTCTACAAAAAAAACTTGCAGGAATTTTAAATGCTGAATTAAATTTCTGGATGGCATGCAAGCAACCTCCAAAAAAAAATGTTGCTGCTACATCCGTCCTTCTGCTGCAGCAGTTGAAGTTAAAATTCAACAGCACATGGTTTAATAAGTGAGGGTGTAAAGGTAACTTTTTGTCGATAGTACTGGATTAAGATCATCTATTCATTTTTGTAGGGTCTTATGGTGTTTGGTTTTTTAGTTTTGGGTTGGGCTTATTGAGTCTAATATAGTTTTTGAGTGAAAAAATTGCTATCAGGTATTAAAAAAATTTGGTTCTTTTGTCAAAATTTATGAGCTTGTTAGGAAATACAAAACTGACAAAGGTTGTATCTTAAATTTGTGGAAAATAATTTGAAATGAAACCTTTTTGTTTAGGTTGTTGCAGCAGGTGCAAACCCCATTCAAATTACTAGGGGCATTGACAAGAAAATAAAGGCCCTTGTTTCGGAACTCAAAATTTTGTCAAAGGAGGTAAACGCTTGCCTTTTGAGTAGGCTGGTTTTCCTTTTTGCTGATGGTTTGGTGTATCTAATTGAATTAGTTGCCCAAGGTATTTTTGGTTGCAAACTCCTTTTCATTTTTCATACAGTATTGGCCTTGTGGAATACATTTGATTGTGTGGTCTTGTTAGATCTACAACATTTGTAGTTGTTTAGTCTTATGGCCGAGGTGCACTTTTATTATGGAAATAGTTGATGCAATATTGTCATTTAATCCTTACTGCAGGGTAACATGTTGAGAAGTTTATTATGAAACATTTGGTATTCAAAATGACACTTGATCCTATACAGCATCATGCACTTGACTTCAAAATTCATATTCAAAGTGTGCCAGACAATTCTTGCAAAATTTCAAATATTTATGTTGTTTTAAACCATTATCTTTTTCATGTATTGGATGCCGAAAATGTGAAAAAGACTTTGGTATGAAACCAACTGGTGAATAATTTCCAGCACAACAACCACTTCCAAGACATGATTTAGAAGTAGAACAAATGTGCTTATGAAGCATAGAAAGATATCCTCGATGCATTGTCAATGTTTGGCTAGGGTTATTTTTGGAGAAAATAACTCCTTATTCCTAGAATAGTGATCTTCAATACAAGTAAATGCCAGAGAAGAGAGATCATCGTGTGACGCAACAAAACTGAAATTGGACCCCCAAGGAGAGCTGGTGTGTCTACAATCGCTGTGTCAGCATTTTCCCTCGGTGTACCCCGTTCTTTTCCTCCAGCCTGAGTCTTAATTGACTTCTTCTTTCTTCGGGTTTATTTATCAAATTCATAGAATTTGATAAATAAATACTATCCACAATGGTTGGACTTTAATTTATATTCCCGACTTTATATTATCTCCAAGCCTTATAACCAATGTTTAGCTTTCAACACTTTGTATTTATACTCCACGTTTCTTTTTAAATAAATAACTTGTAATGAACTTTCGGCTCTATATTTCACCACCCAGCCTTACAACAATCACGCTCCAGACTTATGCTAATTATCTGCCAATCGTTTAATTAAACAATTTCATTATACTCCGGCCCCACCTATATATATCAATAACCAATCAAACACTCGTATCGTACCTAGCTATCCTCCGCACACCTTAGTTAACCTCCGGGCAAGTTCAACGTGCGACCACCGTCCGATGGCCCTTCTCCAAATCAATGACTCTTGGCAATTTCGCTCGGCTTCCAACGTCGGGTTTTAACGTGCGATGGCGCGGGTTAAACGGTGGTTTTCCGGGGGTCACTTCGCCACGTGTCGCATTCCCTATGGAATCGCTCGCGAATAGGAAATACCGCCTACTCCACAAAAGCGGTGCGATATGGGCAACCCGCTTTTGTGATTCCGCTCGTGGTTTTGGTAGAGGGCTTGACCATGGGTGCAAGTCTGGTTTCTCTATCCTTTTGTTTGTTAACTCATGTCCAATCCTCGGGTCAGGTTCTGAAAGCACAACAATTTTGTCTCTTTATTAATCGGGATTTTTATATTTGAACAGTTTTCACGACCCCAGTTCTCTACACAGACCTCGCCTTGGATATTTTTACATAAAAATGATTGTTCTCAATAATTATTTATATAAATTTTCCACATGTTTAGTGTGGTATTCCCATGATTTATTATAAATATGTGTATTATAAAAGAAAACCAACACAAATTTTATAAGATGGGATCAAACAAAATTGTTCTTAAGTCGAGCCCGCCGGACTTCAAACGGCGATAAACCATAATTCAAACCAAATTCGTGTTCCAAAATAGCCTGCTGACGTCGGCCAATTTTGTGACGTGAATTTCTTATCAAATTCGCCCTAATATTTTACGGGTCCGGATTTCCACTGCGCGAGCGGCCCAAACAAAGATCCGCTCCAATCAATTTCTGCCACGTGTCCTCAATAAAAACTTGCCCTGCTCCCGGCCGCGGGTGCATTCGATGGCGTTTAAGGTGATGGGACATGGATATGGCGATTTCATATCATTCGCATTAACATTTAACGCTGTTCAATTAAGTTTTCACATCAAATCTACATTAATTAATTTTTAACACTGTTCAAGATCGGACCTCCACTCCTCTGAGCGATTTCGCACGCTCCAATTTGATCCGGCCTTCGGCTCTCATTATTAATGATCAGAGATTAATTATGACGGGCGTCCTTTGATTGCATTGCAGACGGGTCGACAAAATGGCATTTAGCCATGGTTTTTCAGACAAGCCGGTTGCTGGATTACACTGCCTGCTAACTGTGACGATAAGGAAAAGTGGCCAGCTGAACTTCTGCCTAGACGTTGCTGCATATTTGCATTTATCTCGGTTCTATCTCTGTCTGTCTTCCTCTGTTAATTGCAATTCTGCTTCTTCGTCTCCTCTTGTGCCCACTGCGCCTGAGATTGCACCCATGCCTCACATGCGTCATAGGATGCGTTGCCACAGGGGGAGCACTAGACGTCAACCCCGGCGCGCTCCCTCCAGCCCCTCAACAGAGTCGACTTCCGTCCAGTCCAGTGATTATTACTTAGGTCGATATCCAAATACTAGGAGTGGGTGGGGTCGGCTTGTAGCATCTGGCCACCGTATGGATTCCCTTGCTCCTGGCTTCCCCACCGTTAGTTCACCTTCTCCCACGACGCGCACTGCGCAATTTTCCTTTAACTGCTCTCTCAACCGCCCAAGAATCACGGCTTTAGTCACTGTGGTCTTCCGCGAGGAGGCCCAAACGGAGGAAGAATGCACCCGTCCGGCGGGTCTGAGCTCGGAAAAAGCCAGCCAGCATTTGGACCTTCAGGAGGGGAGTCGTGGCATGCATGTGGAGGTAGCACCTAGCGATCCTGGACCTTCTGAAGGATGGTGCCGAATCGTGGAGGAACCATCGGAGGAGTAGTTTGGTTAATTTGTTTTTCTTGCTTAGCAGGCCCACTTAATTGGGCTGCTTTTAGTTTATTTTACTGTGCTGGACCTTTGTAATATTTCTGAATTCTGTAAATTAAACGTTCAAGACTGGTTTCCCCATATGAGGGCAGTCTTCTTAATTTTTTGATTTTTTGATGACAAATTTTCCATGAGTATGGCCAAGCAATGTTTTTGACTTCGGTGTAATTTTATTCGCAATGTTAATAGATTAACTTTACTTAGAATTTCATACATGACATGTTTGATCTCACCAGTGATTTTAATTTTAATTGTATTTATAACAATGGACGTGTTTTAAGACTTGTCTGTTCAGCTTTCACTGTTTACATTCAACATTATTTCACTTTCTTTGTAGATACAAGTTGGCATATTTGAAATGCTTTTATTTTGTCTATGTTCCATGAACGTTGACAGAGTTTTTGTTCATGTCTCAGATGTGACATAGTATTTTTTTTCTATCATTGTCTGGTGTGGGACTTCCACTTTTCTGGATGGATATTTGGGTTCCAATCTTCAGATGTGAAAATGTAATGACTTCATGGACTGTTTTACTTCATATAATATATTCAAAATAGCGTTTTTTCTCTTCTGAAAAAAAAATGATTAATTTTTATCATTCTGCCTTCAAAACTAGCGATGCTGGTCTATGTTGCTGGTTTATTGATATGGTCCGATGGTCTTTTTATATTTTGGACATATCACACTCCTCACATGATTAGCGTTTTTCTCTGTTGCAGGATTTTGGGTACTTTAATTTGTATTTGGAACAATGAACGTCGGTACTCTATCTGTTGCTTTACTATTCTACATACTGCTATTTCACTTTCTTATAGATGCCTTGGGCATATTTGAATGCTTTCTCAGATTGTCGATAATCTCCATGTGGACCGTTACTGGGTTTTATATCAAGTCGCTGTATGTGACATGGGGTATTTTTCTATCATTGTCTGGGGTGGGACTTCCACTTTTCTCGATGGATATTTGGGTTCCAATCTTCAGATGTGAAAATGTAATGACTTCATGGACTGTTTTACTTCATATAATATATTCAAAACATCGTTTTTTCTCGTGAAAAAAAAATGATTAATGTTTATCACTCTGCCTTCAAAACTAGCGATGCTGGTCTATGTTGCTGGTTTATTGATATGGTCTGATGGTATTTTTATATTTTGGACATATAACACTCCTCACATGATTAGCGTTTTTCTCTGTTGCAAGATTTTGGGTACTTTAATTTGTATTTGGAACAATGGATGTCGGTACTCTATCTGTTGCTTTACTATTCTACATACTGCTATTTCACTTTCTTATAGATGCCTCGGGCATATTTGGATGCTTTCTCAGATTTGTCGATAATCTCCATGTGGACCGTTACTGGGTTTTATATCATGTCCCTGTATGTGACATGGGGTATTTTTCTATCACTGTCTGGGGTGGGACTTCCACTTTTCTGGATGGATATTTGGGTTCCAATCTTCAGATGTGAAAATGTAATGATTTCATGGACTGTTTTACTTCATATAATATATTCAAAACATCATTTTTTCTCTTGTGAAAAAAAAAATGATTAATGTTTATCACTCTGCCTTCAAAACTAGCGATGCTGGTCTATGTTGCTGGTTTATTGATATGGTCTGATGGTATTTTTATATTTTGGACATATCACACTCCTCACATGATTAACGTTTTTCTCTGTTGCAGGATTTTGGGTACTTTAATTTGTATTTTGAACAATGGACGTCAGTACTCTATCTGTTGCTTTACTATTCTACATACTGCTATTTCACTTTCTTATAGATGCCTCGGGCATATTTGGATGCTTTCTCAGATTGTCGATAATCTCCATGTGGACCGTTACTGAGTTTTATATCAAGTCCCTGTATGTGACATGGGGTATTTTTCTATCACTGTTTGGGGTGGGACTTCCACTTTTCTGGATGTATATTTGGGTTCCAATCTTCAGATGTGAAAATGTAATGATTTCATGGACTGTTTTACTTCATATAATATATTCAAAACATCGTTTTTTCTCTTGTGAAAAAGAAAATGATTAATGTTTATCACTCTGCCTTCAAAACTAGCGATGCTGGTCTATGTTGCTGGTTTATTGATATGGTCTGATGGTCTTTTTATATTTTGGACATATCACACTCCTCACATGATTATGATTAGCGTTTTTCTCTGTTTCAGGGTTTTGGGTACTTTAATTTGTATTTGGAACAATGGACGTCGGTACTCTATCTGTTGCTTTACTATTCTACATACTGCTATTTCACTTTCTTATAGATGCCTCTGGCATATTTGGATGCTTTCTCAGATTGTCGATAATCTCCATGTGGACCGTTACTGGGTTTTATATCAAGTCCCTGTATGTGACATGGGGTATTTTTCTATCACCATCTGGGGTGGGACTTCCACTTTTCTGGATGGATATTTGGGTTCCAATCTTCAGATGTGAAAATGTAATGACTTCATGGACTGTTTTACTTCATATAATATATTCAAAACAACGTTTTTTCTCTTGTGAAAAAAAATTGATTAATGTTTATCACTCTGCCTTCAAAACTAGCGATGCTGGTCTATGTTGCTGGTTTATTGATATGGTCTGATGGTCTTTTTATATTTTGGACATATTCGTTTTTCTCTATTGCAGGGTTTTGGATACTTTAATTTGTATTTGGAACAATGGACGTCGGTACTCTATCTGTTGCTTTACTATTCTACATACTGCTATTTCACTTTCATGGACTGTTTTACTTCATATAATATATTCAAAACAACGTTTCTCGTCTTTTAAAGTTTCAATTTTTTTTTTAAAAATTGAACCCTCCGTCGGTCTACCGACGCCTTGTAGACGTCGGAACTGCGACAACGTAGAAACGTCGGAAGAGAGACAGTATGAAAACGTCGGACCACATTTTGTCGGAATTGCGACAGATTACAAACGTCGGACCACATATCGTCAGAATTGCGACAGATTACAAACGTCGGAAGAGCGACGTACCAAACATCGGACCACATATCGTCGGCATTGCGACATCTTACAGACGTCGGAGGAGCGACGTCCAAAACGTCGGACCACGTTGGGTCGGAATTACGACGGCTTTTAGGCGTCAGAAGAGCGACGTTCCAAACGTCGAACCACATTTCATCAGAAGTGCGACAGTTTACAAACATCGGAGGCACGACGGTTTGTGAGACGTCGGAAGAGTGACGCTTGTTCGGAAGCGACGAAAGAGGTGTCGATAGTGTGACACTTTTTACGTGCGTCGGAACTGCGACGGCAGGACAAACTAAGGCAGGAATGCATTCTATCTATTACTCTGTCTCATAACTCTGTTTTCAGCTTTTTTAAGGCTTAATGGGTAAAAATAATGACTTTAAGGCATATTTATATTTTACAATAACTTCACTGACAGTTTATAATTTTTTCTTCCATTGGTAATAACTGTTCAGGTGTCTTCGAACTGGGAAATAAGTAGGCCTTTCTTTTGATTTATGGAAGCTACAGGTGGCTCTTTGGTAGCTGGAGAGGATTCAATTAGCCTCTGATGTGGCGATGGAGGCCTTCTTTGCTGATATTTCTCCTTTTTTTTCCTTAAAACACTTTAAATTTGCTTTGGACTGTGTTTTTAGGCCTAATTAGGCCTTAATCTTCATTTCTGGTCTTCATCCTTTAACACTGTCTTTATCTCAGTGGATCAGGCTTTTTATTCTTTGAATTTATGCCTGAATCCCTTTAGCTCTATTTAAAATCATTAATCTTCACTTATGCACTGATACTCTTTGTATGCTTGATGTTTACTGTGTTTTCAGGTGCGTAGAAGGTTTTATGACATCATCAGTGCTCATGAAGCAGGGAAAAATCATAATTTGAACCCTGTAGATTGCTTTTCTTCATGAATAATGGCCTGGGGGATCATCATCCCTAGCCTTCGTTTCATTTTAAAACTGTGAAAAAACCTTAATAACCTGCAAAAACACACAAAAGTTTATAAAAATCTCGTGAAAAATAGGTTAAAGGCTGCTTTGGAGGTTTTGGGCATGAGATTAAATCGGAGCTGTTGGATGAAAACAACCAATGGCCGATATCAATCAGTGGAATCATTTGGGAGAATGGATGAATGCGAATGAGTTGGGGGCGAAATTAAGTCAAAGCCATCCGATTAGGATAATGAACGGTCGAGATAGACCGAGGAATTCTTTTGGGAGAAAATAAGGCAAAAAGCGAAAGGAGGGTGAGGTTAAATTGGAACCGTCCGATCTTAGAGATCAATGGTGCGGTGGGAAATAATTGGTGAAATGCTCAGGAGAGTTGGTGAAAAGGCAATGGCTTGGGGTTGCAGAGTAATCTGAGCCATTGGATTTAAAACAATGAATGGTCAAAATTAAAAGTGAAATAACACTGCGGAGGGTAGGTGGTTTGGCGGAAAACCATTGATGGTTTTCACGTGGTGCTCAAGTGATTTTGATTTTTGCCAAAAAAAAACACGATACGATACATTGTTTGACACGTGTCCTTTTGAATACTACCTATTTCGCGTTTTTTTTTTGTTAAACTACATGCGCAAAAAAAACGCGAAACAAATTTCTGGCCGTCGGATGAATGGGTGCAGATCTGACGGTGCGGATCGCATGCGACGGGGAAAACTGCAGGGTTGGGGAGATAGTGGGATACACATGGCATCACATGAGTGGGTAGGGGTTTTAGGAGGCAGGAGGTAGGTCCCAAAGGATTTGGCCCTCTCGGATTTAATCTAGACCATAGGATCTTTTGAATGGGCAACTTAGATTTAATCTCGAGGCGAAGTTATTTTCCAAATGCAAAGTTTTTGGGGTTATCGGATTAGATCCCGATCGTAGGATCTAAAGAATGAACGGTCATGATTTGATGAAGGGGCAGATTTATAGCAAAGGAAAGGGATGGGAAGAATGAAACGGGCGGAATAAAGAGTGCCAGAGGGTCGTTGATCTGCAAAGATCAATGGTCAATATTGATTTAAAATTAAACCTTCAGGTTTTATGAAAATACAAAGGAGAGTCGGGTTTTCGCGTAGGTTTGAAGGCTTTTAGCGCCCGGTTACGGGGCTATAGGTCATATGAGGAACGGGGTTACAAGAGTTAAGCCCTCGGGGGCTTAAGAAAACATTATATTCAGAAAGGGTGTTTTAGGCCTAAAAACAGAGTTTTTGAGGCAAATTGAGGGTTCCGATAGGGGAAACAAGGGGATTTAAAACCAAATAAGGGAGAGAAATAAGGTTTTAAAGGGATTTTGGAGTGATTTTGAAGGTTAAATGAGGCTTATGGAGGGATTTTTATGGAGAAAAAAGGAATGAAAATGGGGTTATTTATGAGTGAAAGGAGGGGTGAAAATGATGGAAAATGAGCTTTTAAACAGTCTTCTCTCTGTTGTCAATAGCAGGTTCTTTAGGATAATGAGGGAAACAATAGTGAAGATTAACTCAAAGGAAAAATATTTTCATAAGACTTTAAGAACTAACAATTTGGTCATGAATTGTTTCTTAAAGGCTAAAAAAGAGATTTAGCCACCATTTGATATGATAAATTTTTATAGGTGGCTAACAGCGGCTCCAACTTGGGATGGCAGCTCCTTGGAGGTGTCAAGAACCTCAGAACAACATTCTCTGGATGTGGATCAGTGGCTTTGTTCCTTGACAACATTTTCCTTTTCTTTGATCAGTTGCTTGTAAGATGATTAGGACATTTGATATCAGTAGAAAAATTCTTCCCCAAACAACTACCTACACAACCTACTTCCTAACATTTTTTCTTCAAAAGGTGCATTTGGACTTGCAGACCTTAAACATCAACATTTTATTTTTTACTGAAAACAGAAACTAGTCTAAGTCTAACCTTATTCCTCCATGATTTCAGATTAAGCAGTTGAACTCATATTTTCACTACCTAACTAATATCTGTCAGGATTAGACTGTCTGCCAGACTTTTATTCTCTAAATTCTAAAAAAAGAAATTTAAAAGCAGCCAAGCTAGGATTAAGCATTTTGACTTGCTGCTGATCTATGGCATAAAAGAAAGTTGCACATAGATTTTTATTTGCAGAAAATTAAAGAAAAATGGTGAAGGCTTAAGATCTGAAAACTAAAACATCCTTCATTATTTCTTCAGCTCTGTTTTTTATTTTGTTTGAGATGTCTTCTTTTTCTTTTCTGGTTCAAGTTTTGAGCATATTGGAACCAGTTTATTTTCTCTCTTTGGCTCAATTTTTAATCTAATTAGAGCCATTTTTCTTTTGAGATTCATAGGTTCAGATTTTGAGCTTGTTTGAACCTTTGTTTCTCTATCCTAATCTACCTTACTGATAAACCAAGATTATGTTGTTTGGCTGATCTAATTCACTAACCTATCAATGGTAAATTGAAAAAATAATTAGTCATGATTAAGTTGTATGACTAACTAGAAGTGTGTTTTTAGGAGTGGCATTTGAGCTTGCACACTTTCAGAGTTGTCTCTTTTTTGGTATGGGGTTGTACCTTTCTTGTTTTCACTCTACCCTCTTTTCTTTTCTATTGTTTTTGTATTTTTATTTTTCTTTCAAGACAAAAATCAACAACTAACTAAATGCTCAAAGCTGAGTTGTATTGACATTCCTATCTAACCTACTCTAACTCTTGAAATATTTACATGCTTCATATGATAGAATAGTGCCAATGTAGCTAGTTGAGTAGTGACAAAAAGGAATAGAGAAATTGGCTACTAGTCAGAGGTAAGCACAGTACATAGTGAATTTTAATCTTTAAAATCAAGGCTGTCATAGGAGGTGACAAAATTTTATGTCTTTGTCTCTTGAAAAGGATCCATGCTTGAATATTTGAGCCAATTGGGGTCTCCATGATTGATAGATTGAGCCAATTTTGGCCCTCCATGATTGATAGATTGTCTGCCTCTAAGATATCAACTTTGAGGACTGCACCTTCAGTATGTTCCTTGGAGGCATCATAATCCTTAACCTGCACATCAATAAGAAGTGAAATTTCTTCTTTCTCTAAATTTATGCTTGCTTCTAGTGTGGATTCAGGTTCTTTGGATAACAGATCGATATCAGCAATGGAAAAGGATTTCTCTTGAAAATATGGTATATCCTCAGTAGGACAGTCTTCTATTTGTTTTTCTTCTTTAAATACTTGCCAGTAATTTTTATTGTTTGGTACAGCTGGTCTAAATTTTTCTTGAATTGTATATTGTTTGCTTTCCCAAGGTCTCAGCCATATACTAGCAACAAAGGCTAATCCACTGGAAAAAGTGTTTTGGTCTTTAGTAACAAGGGTAATTTTGAATTCTTTAAATGATTTTAACAAATCCATGGCATCATCCTTATAGGCTCTAAGTCTGGGATGTTTAATCATGCATTCTTCATTCACTTTCCTAAATACCAATTCTGCATTTCCATGAACTTTTATCCTTTGGGCTCCTAATTTCTCCAATAAGTGGATCCCTAAAAGAAGTGCCTCATATTCTACTATGTTATTTGTGCATTGAAAATTCAATTTATATGAATAGGCTTTATAATAATTGTTTTCTGTATCATAAAGCCATATTCCTGCACCTGCACTAGTTTTACTACATGACCCATCAAAGTTCATACTCCAAAGAGGACTAGTTTGAGTTTTATCATTGATTTCCTTACTATCCTCTTTGTCTTGAGTTCCATTGGGTTGTTCTATGGAGTAGGCACTATGTTGATGATTGTCTTGTTCAAATGAAGGTTTGGAGGGTAGCTGGTTGTTTAGTATTTGATAAATTTCTTCTTTTGTCAAAGGAGAGATTTCCTTATAGATAGAAGTACAACAAACTTCCTTCTGTTGTGTTAACTGGTTTCTAGGCTGGATATCTTCTTGAGCCTCTTCTAGTGAATCAAGATTTGAGCTTGAATGGAAACCTTGAGGATTTTCTACTATTCCCTGATCCACTTTTGTTTCAAACAATTCCTCATGATTGTTATGATGATCAATTTTAATACAAGGTTCATAAGTTGTTTCTTCTACATTATCAGGATGCCACTCTCCTCTTAAAGTCTGAAATGATTTAAAACATAGAGGGAGAGTTTCCATATGTATTGGTTTTTCCTCTATTTCAGGTTCTGTGTTTTCCAAGTGGCTTGTTGTTTTGCAAAAGGTTTCAGAGACTGGTTGTTTATTAATAGTCTGATCTATCTCTTTTTCTGTGAAAGGGGAATATGTTTCCATGTTCCTTTGAATAGGAGTTAAACAATTCTCTGTCTCTTGTGAAGACTAATTTTGAGGCTGGATGTCTTCTTGAGCCTCAGCTATAAGGGATGATGAATCATTGTTCATGATTGCAGGAATATCTTGAGGAATTTCTTCTGTTCCTTGATTGATTTCTTCCTCAATTGATTCATCTATATTCTTATAATTTTTCAATGAGATATTAAACTCATGAATGGTTGTTAAAAGGTCTTCTGGATGTATTTTTTCCAAATCCTCATCATTGTCTATAATGTGTTGGGTGATGTTTTGTGATGGATCATAATGTATTTTGCCCCATGATAATGATGTAGTGTTTTCTTTATAGTTCTCAGAAAACACATATTCAAGGTCCTTTAAAGAAAACAAACTACTAGACTTCAACCATTCATACCAATCCCTAGCTTTTCCTTCTAATGTTAACATGAAAATTTTCATTAGGAAATATTCATGCCATTCAACCTTCAACCTCCATACATGTATGTGAAATTTGATAAGATGTAAAAATGGGTTATCAAACTTTTCACCTTGAAAAACAGGGAGGTTATCATCCCAATTCACCTAGGGCATCTTATGTGGAAACCCAGGGATATGATCTCTACTCACTGGGGCATATCTTTGTTGTATCCTTGGAATCATGTTTGTAAATCAGGAAAGAGGTCACTGTATCTGGTCAACCAGTTCAGAGTCTTCTACCAATGGAGTCATTTGGTCTTCTGAGAGTTGTAGAGTGTGGAGTCGCCAAGTGGATGATTTAAAATTTTCTGTCCACCAACAATATGATTGGGTTTTCTCAATGCATTCCTAAAGGAATCTACAAAGACTGGAGGGGTAATAGGCCTACTGGGGGCTAGTGGAGTCACCAGGTGGAAATATTTAGCTCTTTTGGAGGTAAAATGTTTTATGGTCCACCACCATATACCAATCTAAAAATTTTTTGGGTCTTCTGAGGTTTTTAAGGATGTATAAGATGTAATTTTACTCAGAAGTCCCCAGCAAAGTCGCCAGAATGTTAGGGTCTTTGTAATTTGCAAGATTGGAAAATACAAACTGCAAAGCCAACATATGAACCACTTTTGGATTCTAGGATCTAGCCCTCCTGAATCCAAAGAGGGATCTCTCTATAAGTGTATTTAAATATGTGATCTTTAAGGCTTTTAGTATGATGTTAGGCTAGTTATGAAGAACAAGGGTTTTTGTTTGTTTTGGTTGGGCAAAGATATAATGAAGGTGAAGGAAGTCTAAATGAAGGGTGAAGGTATAAATAGATAAAAGAATGGTTCAACTAACAAGATAGGAAAGGAGCAGCCTTAATCCATTGGGCTATGGATTCATAGAGGATTTAATTGAAACAACAAGTCTACAAAGGTTACCATGGGGCAAGTCATCTACATCTCAATATCCTTTAAGATTAAATGATGGAATGGAACATTAAAAGTGTTGTGAAGGTGGAAAAATCCAATAATTTCAACAAGGATTTATCAACTTTCCAAACAAGAAAAATCCTTTCAAAGTAGTTTTTTAAAACCAACCAAAGGACAGGGCTAACCATAAACTTCTTTGGACAAGCTTTTATTAAAGCTAACTTATCAGACAAACAATCAAGTAATCCACATGACTACTTTCAGAAAGGAGGAAAACATATAAGTAAACAAAGTGCAGTTTAAGATCAAGCAAGATGCATTACAATAAAAGCCTGCTTTAGCATAATCTTAGGGAAACCTTCAAACAACCTTTGGAGAAAGAACTCGAAGACAGGGAAAACCATAAACTTTCCTAGTCCAACTCTACTTAGCATGCAATGAAAATATCATTCAAGAACCATGTTTAAAGTTTAGACAATAATACATGGGCTCACAAACATTCCTTAACTGTTTTAGACTATATTAAATCATTCTCAAATACACAAAGGAGGAAAACATAGAGATAAAGCTTATCAGTGAGAGTAAGGTACTTTTAAGGGTAAATCCTAGCTCTATATTTTCTGTCCTTTATTAGAGAAAAATGGACAGTATGAAAAACATGAAAGAAGACAAATTACAATAAGAAAAACATCACCATTAATGTAGACCAGGATCCCATGGAATTTGACTCGTATATTGATGTTCAAACCAGTACAATCTTCAAGTCCAAAAGGTCTTAACAACTCAGAAAACTTTCTCTTCTCAGCCTAGTTTTCTCCCATTATTTACAGAGCTTCAACAGCTTCAGAAAACTATTTACATGCTACAGATATCCAGAGACCGACCCTTTACAATGTGCTCCTCAAGGAGGTTTTATAAGAAAACGAGGAGGTGGAAGATTTTCTAGGGTTCAAGTATCATTAATTCTACACTTAATGCAATTCCTAGCCTTGAAAACCAAGCAAGGCATACGGCAGGAATGCATTCTATCAATTACTCTATCTCATAACTCTGTTTTTAGCTTTTTTAAGGCTTAATGGGTAAAAAGAATGACTTTAAGGCCTATTTATCTTTTACAATAACTTCACTGACAGTTTAGAATTTGTTCTTTCATTGGTAATAACTGTTCAGGTGTCTTTAGACAAATATCTTCGGACTGGGCAATAAGTAGGCCTTTCTTTTGATTTATGGAAGATGCAGGTGGCTGTTTGGTAGCTGGAGAGGATTCAATTAGCCTATGATGTGGCAGTGGAGGCCTTCTTTGCTGATATTTCTCCTTTTTTTCCCTTAAAACACTTTAAATTTTCTTTGGTCTGTGTTTTTAGGCCTAATTAGGCCTTGATCTTCATTTCTGGTCTTCATCCTTTAACACTATCTTTATCTCAGTGGATTAGGCTTTTGATTCTTTGAATTTATGCCTGAATCCCTTTAGCTCTATTTAAAATCATTAATCTTCACTTATGCACTGATACTCTTTGTATGTTTGATGTTTACTGTGTTTTCAGGAACGCAGAAGGTTTTATGACCAGTGCTCATGAAGCATGGAAAAATCATAATTTGAACCCTGTAGATTGCTTTTCTTCATGAATAATGGCTTGGGGGATCGTCATCCCTGGCCTTCATTTCATTTTAAAACTGTGAAAAAACCTTAATAACCTGCAAAAAAACACAAAAGTTTATAAAAATCCCGTGAAAAATAGGTTAAAGGTTGCTTTGGAGGTTTCGGGCACGAGATTAAATTGGAGTCATTGGATGAAAATAACCAACAGTCGATATCAATTGGTGGAAACATTTGGGAGAATGGATGAATGCGAATGAGTTAGGGGCGAAATTAAGTCGGAGCCTTCCGATTAGGATAATGAATGGTCGAGATCGATCGAGGAATTATTTTGGGAGAAAATAAGGTGAAAAGCGAAATGAGGGCGAGGTTAAATCGGAATCGTATGATCTCAAAGATCGACGGTGGGAAATAATCGGTGAAATTCTCAGGAGAGTTGGTGAAAAGGAAATGGCTTGGGGTCACAGAGTAATATGAGCCGTTGGATTTAAAACAATGAATGGCCAAGATTAAAAGTGAAATAACACTGCGGAGGGTAGGTGGTTTGGCGAAAAACCATTGATGGTTTTCGCGTGATGCTCAAGTGGTTTTGGATTTTTGCCAAAAAAAACGCGATACGATACATAATTTGACATGCATCCTTTTGAATACTGCATGTTTCACATTTTTTTTGGTGTTAAACTACATGCGCAAAAAAAACTTGAAACAAATTTCTGGTCGTCGGATGAATGGGTGCAGATCCGACGGATCGCACGCGACAGGGAAAACTGTAGGGTTGGGGAGATAGTGGGATACACGTGGCATCACATGAGTGGGTAAGGGTTTTACGAGGTGGGAGGTAGTTCCCAAAGGAGTTGGGCCTATCAGATTTAATCTAGACCATAGGATATTTTGAATGGACAGCTTAGATTTAATCTTGGGGCAGAGTTATTTTCCAAATGCAAAGTTTTTGGGGTTATCGGATTAGATCCCGATCATAGGATCTAAAGAATGAATGGTCACGATTTGATGAAGGGAAGGAGTTATAGCAAAGGCAAGGGATTGGAATAATGAAACGAGCGGAATAAAGAGTGCCCGAGGGTCATTGATCTGCAAAGATCAACGGTCAATATTGATTTAAAATTAAACTGTCGTGTTTTATGAAAATACAAAGGAGAGTCGGGTTTTCGCGTAGGTTTGAAGGATTTTAGCGCCCGGTTGCAGGGCTATAGGTCATATGAGGAAAGGGGTTACAAGAGTTAAGCCCTCAGGGGCTTAAGAAAACATTATATGCAGAAAGGGTGTTTTAGGCCTAAAAACAGAGTTTTTGAGGCAAATTGAGGGTTCCGATAGGGGAAACAAGGGGATTTAAAACCAAATAAGGGAGAACAATAAGGTTTTAAAGGGATTTTGGAGTGATTTTGAAGGTTAAATGAGGCTTATGGAGGGACTTTTATGGAGAAAAAAGGAATGAAAATGGGGTTATTTATGAGTGAAAGGAGGGGTGAAAATGATGGAAAATGAGCTTTTAAGCAGTCTTCTTTCACTTGGCAATAGCAAGTTCTTTAGGATAATGAGGGAAACAGTAGTGAAGATTAAATCAAAGGGAAAATATTTTCATAAGACTTTAATAACTAACAATTTGGTCATGAATTGTTTCTTAAAGGCTAAAAAAGAGATTTAGCCACCATTTGATATGACAAATTTTTATAGGTGGCTAACAGGAAGTGGAGGTGGTATTCTGGGGGGGGTGTGGAGGCAGTAATTTGTATTGGGAGGTGACTCCTCAGAATTCCCCACAATCTGCAATGTACCATGGGGGGGTTTTCGGTCGAAACCATTTTTCAACCCCCCTGTTGTATTAATCTTCGAGAATGCGAGGGTGGGGGCAGAATTCTTCCTCCGCCATAGATCTGGGCAGAGGGAAACCACGCCATAGATCTATGTGTGCCCTTTAACACAAACTGACCAAAAAAAAAAATCATATTATAAAAAATCAAAACTTTATATAAAACAATGTCATTTTGAAATTAAATAAAAATGCAACATTTTTGCTAGCTCATTGAAAAGGGGATTTTGATTTTTGTTTTCTATTTTTGTTTTATTTTCTTTTTTATATGCATATATCATCATTTTTATATCCCCTATTTTATTTTTATGCATCATATATATATATATATATATATATATATATATATATATATATATATATATATATATATATATATATATATATATATATATATATATATATATATATATATATATTCCATTTTTTTCTTTTTTCTTTTTGAAAATAATTTGGCAAACTAAAATAATTATTTACAATCTCATAGCTGAAAAATCAATTGATAATCATCAATTGATCCTATAAATTATAGGACCCTAACACCTTCCACGACACAAACGGTTCTACATCAAAATGAGTAATCTCTAGAAGCAGATCGTAGATATGTCTAGGTAGAGTCATTCAATTATTTTTAGTGTGTTAGTTGTGTTAGTTAACTTAGTTTAGTTAGTTATTTTAGTCAAGTCAGTTGTGAATGATTTATGTCAGTTATTTTAGTAGCGGAAGTTGCTCCACCCCTCCACAACTATTTGTGGTCGGGGAGATGCATGTGATAGTTGTCCTATCCCTAATAAATAGTAATAATCCCCTGTGTCATTCAAATTTGGGCTAAAACTCTCTCATAATATCCCTAACATGATCCGTTCATAAACTTCTAGGAACCTACCACCATATCGTCATAATTACCCATCATCACTACTCTCCTTTTTCAGTTTTCACGCCATCCAGGTTAGATCCAAGTCACATTCATTTTTATTGCAATTATTATGATCAAGTATGGAAAGTTACCATATTAATTAGTTAAGTGGTCTAATTGAAAATGTTGTGTCAGGTATTTCTATTTAATATTCATGGAAATCATAACTTATTCAGAAGAAAAGTGTAGGTGATCTAATTTCCCAATCTGCAGTCTGTGTCGAATTCCTTTAGTCCTCAGCCTAAATCCAAGCCCCCTCTCTCTGTTGTGTATAATTTCTAGCCTGCAACCATGACTAAGACCATAATATATGTTCTATCCACTAAATTAGATTCAAGAATCACCAAAATGGAGTTTCTTTATGGCAAATATGAAAAGGTTGGGGTTGTTGACAATGACCTCTTAGATTCCTTCCACTTCCTAGCACTCAAATGAGAGGTCCATACAAAATATTTCATCAAATCTGATGGAATCCAGTCAATGAAATTTAAATTCAGAGGACTATATAGGTCGACACTACTAATTCTATGGAGTCTTCTAGTATTCAGAATTGTACGAGAAACGATGCAATGTACAAAATTCCTGATTAGTGGGATGCATGGAGGGTCTCTCTAGCTCTATAAGGAATATTCAATCCATGCCATCGATATTCAAAGGCTCATAGGGTTATCCAATGTAGGGGTCGTCGTGTCAAGTACACTTCAAAATCATTCTAAGAGGGGAAGAAGATAGGGGATGACAACTATTACAACAAGTACGGTGTTAGCACTCGAATCTACCTTAGGCTGAAGGAAAGCAAGATTCAAGTTAACATCAAACCAAGCTCAGCCTCGTAGCTAGCCCTACGAGGACAGGAGAGGGCTCTCTCCGAGTCTATCTCGGAAAACGGTCTTCAAAGGGGCTGAGATGACCTATAATAGATACTGATTTTAGGCTAGTAAATATATAGGAAGGTTTGATTTTGATTTTTTTGGTTTTTTGTTGGAAAAATGGGAATGGAAATTTTGGGCTTGGGGATGAGGCCAGATCTTCGCAGAATTCGAATTGGGGCAAGGTAGGCAGTAGTCTTTATGATTTGGATTATGTGTATGGATGGATCAGAATGAAAAGGAGCTGAAGAGGGAAAGGGAGAACAAGGATCCTCTCCAAACTGGAGAAAACATATAAAACTAAACAAATTTAAAGGCAGAGCACTGGAATCAATAAATTCTACCTCATTTACTCATTCATTTAGTTTCAGAAGAAAAAGAAGGGAATGGCATAATTTAAACATAAAAGAAATTACAAATAACTGAGAGAAAATACCATCAAAAACTGAAAGCCACAAGAATCCCAACAGGTGCTGCAAAACCTCTGATCTTTCCTTAGCCAAAAATGCAGAAAATATGTACAATAGTGTGCCAAACTTTTCCCAAGAGTCCAACCCTGAAAGTGTCTCAGAAAATACAATAAATAGACAAGTCTAACCCCTTCCCATGTCTCTAGGGGTCGAGCTCATGCTTCTAGGAGCAGTTTGAACCAATTCTAAACAAAGAGCTAAAATCTAGGCAGCCAAACAACTTGCCTCTATAAGCTAGGAAACTGATCCATTCACTTGATTTTCACTTTTTTGTGAATGAATCATCTAGAACAAGTAAATACATGCCAAAATTACATCATGGTTACCAAATTACATCAAGCTAAATAAAAAATTACATCAAGAGGTGAAACTAGTCACAACTGGCCGAATTCCTGAGCTGGAAGGTGAAAAATAGGCTGAATTCCTCTATGCGTCGCGCTCCAAAGCTCTATGCGTCACGCTACTTTGGACCTGATTTTGGAGCACTTCCCGAAGTCAAAATTGAGCTCATGATAGCTCGTTGGAAAGCCCTAGATGTTTTCTATCCAACCCAAGTGGAATTTTCCAATTTGGAGCTCATTTTCCCCTCCAAAACTTCAATTGTCCAAGACTACTTCCTGCTGGTGCAAAAGGTGGTAGAAAGGTGATTTTCATGGTGTTTTTGGCCCTTTAGGCAGCCCAGAATGTGATGAAATGCTTCAGCCATTCCTGAACATGCATAAATTTCCATGAAAAATCCAAAAATGCAAAATTTTCCTCCAGAAGATGTCCCAATCATAAGCGTGCATCGGGTGGCGCGACGCGTCGGGCGGAAAAACCTGTTTTGCAACCAAAATTTTCAAAAATGACAAAAAATTCTCCAAATTTGCTGAAATTCGGAGTGAAGGTCCCCCATCATGCCTCATGCTCAGCCAAGGAATCTTCGGCCAAGATTCGGAGTGGATCCGGCCTTTTTCACCGTTTCAGTGTCCTCCTAGTGCATGCAGTTCAGTGGCGGAATCACTGTCTTGCTCATATGATGAATGTGTCCGTCAAGGTGCTAAAAGCAAGGTGTTTGAAAAATATGTGTTGATATATGTATGATGAGAACAATAGTTTGGTGTATGTTTTAATGCCAAAAGTGTCACATATACAATAGGTGTTGCGGAGAAATATCACAAGGAATACAGTGGACTGTCAAGTGAATTTTAGTGGTGAGGACAGTCACTGTTTGGGGAGTCAGGGATTTGGGGATTTATAAGTAATGGGAATGGGTGATAGTAGTGGGAATGAGTCAATAAAATGGGAATATATAAATGAAATCAAAGACATAAGGCAGCCCTTGAATGTTATGGAGATTAGGTTTATCAATGGAGGGAAGTGAATGATAGGGTTTGAGGCTTACCACATGGGAACAAAAGGGCATGAGGGATATGGGACAGAGGTATGAGAGTGTAATCAGTGGTAGCAGTGACAATAATGACAATAATGACAAGAGCTCACATGACAATGGAATAAGAGTTTAAGCACCAAAATTCAAGTTTTTAACCACCACTTTGCAAACCCTTAGGATCAGATTACAATATAAGTATAGGGTTTATGTTTCACCACTCATTCTTTGATATCTTCCTCTTCAAATCACAGCCAACACAAGCTAAAATTAATGTCAAGGGCGCACAAACACTTAATTGGAGCAAGAGAGTTGAGTCATTTTGAAAAATTGGGAGACAATGATGAAATTTAGGCTTGGAGGCTCTATGCGCCGCGCGCAAGCCCAATGCGCCGTGCTCAATGGGTGCGTCATTCCAGTGTTAATTTACACTGAGAAAAATTGCTCTATGCGCCACACACCTTCAGTGCGCCGCGCTCCTACCCAATGCGCCGCACCATAAATGGTGAATTTTTCAGGAGGCTTTTGGAGGCCTTCCCGGTGTCCAAATTGGGCGTGTGATAGATTTTTGGAAATCTCTTTGAGTCTACTTTCCAACCCAAGTGGAATTTTTCAGTTGGGAGTTCATTTACCCTGTCAAAAATCAAATCTCCCAAGACTGGTCAAAATGAGCATAATGAGGCTGCCTCAAGGTAGAGTGCTGTTGCAGTCAACTTTTGAAGGTCTTCCTCAACTCCAAATTGAGCTCATGATAGCTCATTGGAAATAGCTTTGTCTCTAGTTATCATTTGAATCATCAAGCAAATAATTTGGCCAACCAAGCTAGGATAAATCTTGATTTTCCCAAGGTCACTTCAGAGGTGCATCAATTCTCTCAAGGAAACGGTATTTTTGACATTTCTATAAAAACATGATACATGTGTAAAAAGTGAAGGAGGTTTTTCTTCTTTGGCATGTTTTTGACAAAAACCTCTCTCATTTTTCCAAAATTCATCTTTTATTTCTCTGAAATAGCATTTGAGTGAAACTTATCTCGATGTGTGGAACAAGGGATTTGTCGAAATGAAGCGAAATGAAGGGGATAAGGGGCTTCTAAATTCTTAAGAAAATTTTGGGAAGTAGGGAGGGATGTTAGGAAGCAGGGGAAAGTGGAATTTCAGAGATTGAGTGAGGGGAAGGGGTCCAAAAGGGCAAAACACAGGCCTAGCTTAGAAAATTGCCAAGTTGTAGCAAGAAATTAGGGTTTGTGTGAAAATGGGGAATTTGGGGAATCTCAGTGATGGGAAGTATTTAATCAGGTACATTAAGAAAAGGGGAAGGTGTATGAACATCAGGATACAAGCTTTGATGATGATTTGACCATCCAAGAGCAATTACCTTCAAAACCCTAGGAGAGGGAAATGAAACTTACCTAGGCACAACTGAAGCATGAACAAGGTGTAAAATGACCCATTGGAACCTGACATGATGATGAAAACCATCTGAATGATGGTACACTCAACTGAATGGTGACATGGACTAACATTTGGACAACTTTGACAAGAGTAAAAGCAAACCCTAGACCTAATGCCCAGTGACCAAATTTTTCTTGAAGACTCACTGAAATGACAAAATTTGACCCTGACACCTTAAAATCACCTTGTAAGAGCATGTTTGATCACTTGAGGAAGGCTGAAAAGACTGACACTAACATTGGCTCCAATGGGGATGGTAGCTCCTTGGAGGTGCCAAGAACTACAGATCTTTGGAAAGCAGACAGTGCCTTCATCCATTGGGCAATGGAGTCAAAAACTCAAGCTGAAATGCATAACTGAAAACTAATGACTTGACGACACAAACTGACTCTCACTCAACTAAAAACTGACTCGATACTTAAACACAACCAAGAAACTAAAAAAATGCTTAAAATAGAGCTTATTCAATACGACCTACTCTAACAATTTCATTCATCACCTGATCAAGTGAAATGAAACAACCAATGCAACCATGTAAGTATTGCAGCTGTTGTTTGGATTCTCTGCAAGTGCTCACTTATGAGCAACAAGATAGAACTACTGAAAGGCAACTCCCATGAAAACTTGTGAACAAATGCGTTGAATACTATTGATTTTCTATCCGCCTCCAAAAACACTGCATAAGGATCTTGAAATTCATGCTGCATAAGGATCTCAAAATGCACACTAGGACTTAGCTCATCCAATGGATTACTTCTCTTCTCTTCGTACCATGAATGCAAACTTTGACCTGAGCTTTGTGATGAGACTCTTGCTAAAAATGACAAAGAGACTGGCTGCCAGATCAAGTCTATATCAGCACACGTTTCAACCTTACATAAAATCAATGGAGAAAGACTTTGGCTGCAAACATCATCCAACACATCAGCAATAGGATCATCAAAAACTTGAGAAGACTGCTGCAATGTGTCCATTGAAACTGTATGACATCCTACCAGCTGTTCATGTTTTTCTTGAGAGATATTACGAAGATTCTGCCTTATGAACTGAAATGCTTCGAAACAAAAGGGCATAGAATCCTCCTGCATCATTAAATCATGTATTTCGGCTTCTACGCCTTCATCTATAATCTGACCTTCAATTTCATTTGGTGGCTGCAAATCTGATGCTACAGGCTGCTCAAGAATTTCGTTATCTATCTCATCCTCAACATTAACACTGAGAGATTGCTGATTTCTTACAGGCTGCTCATTTGAATATTTACTATGCAATTTGTTCTTCAAAAACTGAAATGATTCAAAACAAAATGGTATGGAATCACCTTGTATCATTTGATCATATGTGCTAGCTTCCAAGTCCTCATCTGCAACTTGACAATCAATGGGTTTCGAGGGCTGCAAATCTGAATATGAGAAATCTTGAACAAGGTTTTAATTACCCTCAAGATGGTCCAGATCAAGGCTTGTTGGCAGTTGATTTCAGATTGCATGGAAATTGTCTCTGATGAATTGAAACGAGTCAAAACAAAAAGGCAAAGGTCCTTCACTTACTTCAAAATTTTCTGCACTTTCCTCATCATTGTCATAGATGATATGCATCGGTTGATCACTGTACTCAAGCTGCTGAAAGTGAACTTCCTCCTCGCACAAACTAGCTGTTGATTCATCTGCAAGATTAGCTTATGTTTGGAGAACATAATCATCATCATACTGATCAAACTGAGGCAAATCATCAGTATACAACACATCATCAAGCATACATGTCATATCAACAACTCTCTCTTCTTCAAGATGATCTATAAAGCAATCACTATGACAACTGGGATAAGAAACAAAATGTTTTGGATCAGCAACTTGTTCTTCCTCAATCAGCAAGCCATGGGCTTCAACATTATACTCATCCTTTGTGGTTTTCTTTTGTATCATCTCTTCTACTGCACCTACCAACATGTCAAGCATTACCTCTAGAGATGCCAATTCCTCCGGATCTATGTTTTTCATCTCTTCCTCTTTCAACCTTGCCTTTCAGATCAGCAAATGAGCCTCTACATTTACTGCACTGTTCTGCATCTCGTGAAGTGTTGCAAGATTCCTTTCTCTCAGATGAAACTCCATTTCCGGATCAAAGGCACCCGGGTAGTGCAAGAGAGCAGATCTAGGAGAAGGTCTTATATCAGCTGGCATCGAAAAATATACTTGGTTAAATCTAGCAGAAAATTGTTGTACTGTCTCCCCTGGCATTCTTTTTAGCTGATTATACTCTTCTATAATCAACAAAAAGTTCTGTCTGATCATCCACCTGTCGAGGAAAACTTCGACGAACTGCTGGAAATATGAGATGCTCGCATCAGGCAGGGCTTTAAACCAACTCTTGACTTGGCCTTGAAAAGAAAGAGAAAAAATCCTAATACTAACATCTTCATCATCAACTTCAAAAAGGTCTAGAAAAGTCTCAACATTCTACACATGTTGCTCAGCATTGACATTGTTACATTCACCGTCAAATCTTGGTAGATATAGGTCATAATTTTTAGGGAAAGCATGAAGAACAGAAGGTAAAATAAGAGGTTTGTACCGATCTGGAATTTTACAAGGTGTAGGGGTATGTACAAGAGCTGCGGGATCAGTTTTGTTTTCTTTAGGCTCATCACTCTGAAGAGAGTCATCATAAGATGTGGGAAAATTAAGGAGGCCAGGATCAAAGGGAAACTCAGTATTTACACTTTTTGAATAGGTCGAGTGAAGATTTTGATCACCTTTATCATACAACAAATTCTGAAAAACTTTCAGGACAGCTTCAAGACCAGCGAAGAAGTAATTTACAAGAAAGCAGATTAGATCCTGAATATCATTCCACTTTAGATACCTGAACTTTGTGTAAGATCTTTCCATTTTCTCAGAGAAAGAGTCAGTCCTCCAGTGGAGTCTCTACTTTGAATTGGAGTCACCAGGTGAATGATTTCAGCCTTCTTATGTCTGATCATTGTCCACCATCAACCATCAGATCTGAACTTGATACATGTACTGGGGCAATTGGAAGTCAAGTGTCACGTTCACAAGCTAGACCGGAGATTGACTGAAGCAGCGTTTATCTACTTTCGCTAATGCAAAGCAAAAGCGTTTCGAAGGCTACCTGGCTAACTTCAGGCTCCGTCTGTAGCTTATAAAACAATTAACACCAACAAGCAAACCATTTTCTTCCCCAGTATGGTCGCCACTATGTTAGCGCTCGAATCTACCTTAGGCTGAAGGAAAGCAGGATTCAAGGTAACATCAAACCAATCTCAGCCTCGTAGCTAGCCCTACGAGGACAGGAGAGGGCTCTCTCTGGGTCTATCTCGGCAAAAGGTCTTCAAAGGGGCTGAGATGACCTATAATAGATACTGATTTTAGGCTAGTAAATAGATAGGAAGGTTTGATTTTGATTTTTTGGGTTTTTTGTTGGAAAAATGGGAATGGCAATTTTGGGCTTGGGGATGAGGCCAAATATTCGCAGAATTCGAATTGGGGCAAGGTAGGCAGTAGTCTTTATGCTTTGGATTATGTGTATGGATGGATCAGAATGACAAGGAGCTAAACAGGGCAAGGGAGAACAAGGATCCTCTCCAAACTAGAGAAAACATATAAAACTAAACAAATTTAAAGGTAGAGCACTGGAATCAATGAATTCTACCTCATTTACTCATTCATTTAGTTTCAGAAGCAAAATAAGGGAATGGCATACTTTAAACATAAAAGAAATTACAAATAACTGAGAGAAAATACCATCAAAAACTGAAAGCCACAAGAATCCCAACAGGTGCTGCAAAACCTCTGATCTTTCCTTAGCCAAAAATGCAGAAAATATGTACAATAGTGTGCCAAAATTTTCCCAAGAGTCCAACCCTGAAAGTGTCTCAGAAAATACAATAAATAGACAAGTCTAACCCCTTCCCATGCCTCTAGGGGTCGAGCTCATGCTTCTAGGAGCAGTTTGAACCAATTCTAAACAAAGATCTAAAATCTAGGAAGCCAAACAACTTGCCTCTATAAGCTAGGAAACTGATCCATTCACTTGATTTTCACTTTTTTGTGAATGAATCATCTAGAACAAGTAAATACATGCAAAAATTACATCATGGTTACCAAATTACATAAAGCTAAATCAAAAATTACATCAAGAGGTGAAACTAGTCACAACTGGCCGAATTCCTGAGCTGGAACGTGAAAAATAGGTTGAATTCCTCTATGCGCCGCGCTCCAAACCTCTATGCGTTGCGCTACTTTGGACCTGCTTTTGGAGCACTTCCCAAAGTCAAAATCGATCTCATGATAGCTTGTTGGAAATCCCTGGATGTCTGCTATCCAACCCAAGTGGAATTTTCCAATTTGGAGCTCATTTGCCCCTCCAAAACTTCAATCTCCCAAGACTACTTCCTGCTGGTGCAAAAGGTGGCAGAAAGGTGATTTTCATGGTGTTTTTGGCCCTTTAGGCAGCCCAGAATGTGATGAAATGCTTCGTGCATTCCTGAACATGCATAAATTTCCATGAAAAATCCAAAAATGCAAAGTTTTCCTCCAGAAGATGTCCCAATCATAAGCGCGCATCGGGTGGCGCGACGCGTCGGGCGGAAAAACCTGTTTTGCAACCAAAATTTTCAAAAATGAAAAAAACTTCTCCAAATTTTCTGAAATTCAGAGTGAAGGTCCCCCATCATGCCTCATGCTCAGCCAAGGAAGCTTCGGCCAAGATTCGGAGTGGATCCGGCCTTTTTCACCGTTTCAGTGTCCTCCTGGTGCATGCAGTTCAGTGGCGGAATCATTGTCTTGCTCATATGATGAATGTGTCCGTCAAGGTGCTGAAAGCAAGGTGTTTGAAAAATATGTGCTGATATATGTATGATGAGAAAAATAGTTTGGTGTATGTTTTAATGCCAAAAGTGTCATATATACAATAGATGTTGTGGAGAAATATCACAAGGAATACAGTGGACTGTCAAGTGAATTTTAGTGGTGAGGACAGTCACTGTTTGGGGAGTCATGGATTTGGGGATTTATAAGTAATGGGAATGGGTGATAGTAGTGGGAATGAGTCAATAAAATGGGAATATATAAATGAAATCAAAGACACAAGGCAGCCCTTGAATGTTATGGAGATTAGATTTATCAATGGAGGGAAGTGAATGATAGGGTTTGAGGCTTACCACATTAGAGAAAAAGGGCATGAGGGATATGGGACAGAGGTATGAGAGTGTAATCAGTGGTAGCAATGACAATAATGACAATAATGACAAGAGCTCACATGACAATTGAATAAGAGTTTAAGCACCAAAATTCAAGTTTTTAACCACCACTTTGCAAACCCTTAGGATCAGATTAAAATATAGGGTTTATGTTTCACCACTCATTCTTTGATATCTTCCTCTTCAAATCACAGCCAACACAAGCTAAAATTAATGTCAAGGGCGCACAAACACTTAATTGGAGCAAGAGAGTTGAGTCATTTTGAAAAATTGGGAGACAATGATGAAATTTAGGCTTGGAGGCTCTATGTGCCATGCTCAAGCCCAATGCACCGCGCTCAATGGGTGTGCCACGCCAGTGTTAATTTACACTGAGAAAAATTGCTCTATGCGCCGCGCACCTTCAGTGCGCCGCGCTCCTACCCAATGCACCGCGCCATAAATGGTGCATTTTTCAGGAGGCTTTTGGAGGCCTTCCCGGTGTCCAAATTTGGTGTGTGATAGCTCGTTGGAAATCTCTTTGAGTCTAATTTCCAACCCAAGTGGAATTTTTCAGTTTGGAGTTCATTTACTCTATCAAAAATCAAATCTCCCAAGACTGGTCAAAATGAGCAGAATGAGGCTGCCTCAAGGTAGAGTGTTGTTGCAATCAACTTTTGAAGGTCTTCCTCAACTCCAAATTGAGCTCATGATAGCTCATTGGAAAGCTATTTGTGTCTAGTTATCATTTGAATTATCAATAAAATAATTTGGCCAACTAAGCTAGGAGAAATCTTGATTTTCCCAAGGTCACTTCAGAGGTGAATCAATTCTCCCAAGGCAACGGTATTTTTGACATTTCTCTAAAACCATGATACCTGTGTAAAACGTGAAGGATTTTTTTCTTCTTTGGCATGTTTTGGACAAAAAACTCTCTCAGTTTTCCAAAATTCATCTTTTATTGCTCTGAAATAGCATTTGAGTGAAACTTATCTCGATGTGTGGAACAAGGGATTTGTCGAAATGAAGCAAAATGAAGGGGATAAGGGGCTTTTGAATTCTTGAGAAAATTTTGGGAAGTAGGGAGGGATGTTAGGAAGCAGGGGAAAGTGGAATTTCAGAGATTGAGTGAGGGGAAGGGGTCCAAAAGGGCAAAACACAGGCCTAGCCTAGAAAATTGCCAAGTTGTAGCAGGAAACTAGGGTTTGTGTGAAAATTGGGAATTTGGGGAATCTCAGTGATGGGAAGTATTTAATCAGGTACATTAAGGATAGGGGAAGGTGTATGAACATCAGGATACAAGCTTTGATGATGATTTTACCATCCAAGAGAAATTACCTTCAAAACCCTAGGAGAGGGAAATGAAACTTACCTAGGCACAACTGAAGCATGAACAAGGTGTAAAATGACCCATTGGAACCTGACATGATGATGACAACCCTCTGAATGATGGTACACTCAACTGAATGGTGACATGGACCAACATTTGGACAACTTTGACAAGAGTAAAAGCAAACCCTAGACCTAATGCCCAGTGACCAAATTTTGCTTGAAGACTCACTGAAATGACAAAATTTGACCCTGAAACCTTAAAATCACCTTGTAAGAGCATGTTTGATCACTGGAGGAAGGCTGCAAAGACTGACACTAACATACGGTACCGAGTGTGGTGGTAAGGGTGCCTTGATCAAACCAATTAATAAGATGAACATCAAATTTCCTATTATATGATTTCCAGAAATATCATGCGACATTTCTCAAAAGGTGAATGCACACTGGACACTATATCAGTTGCGGAATCTTTTGGGCAAGGCACACAACTAAATTTTTGTAGTTTTCTATTAAATGAACTCTTTGAGGCCTGTGAAGAGGTAAACTCTTTTTATTTATGGATATATTAATATTTATTTAGTAATGTAGAAGTGGTGCCCACCATAAGGAAGAGAGATGAATTTGGTTTCTGAAGATCAACCCCTTGCATTAAGATACTCACCATGGCAGACATTCGGGGACCCCTGCAGCAAGGAAATCAATGAAGCTTATTTTTCCATATGTTACCAAAAAATGTTGGATGTCACCAAAGAGAGGCCAAGAATCCCAACATGTTGAAAATGGAAAAAAGAAATATTGAAATGGCACCCCAAGGGGGCTTTTGATTTAATTTCCCCTTAATTAAATTGGAAGAGAAATTGTAATTTCATCTCATGACAAATTATACTAGTTAACTAAGTCAGGAAGACTTAGTTATCTTAGGAAATTCAATTTGAGGGTCTGAGAGGAGGCATGTAGAGTTCTACCATGATTTTAGGGAGTCCAGTTACAATTATTTGTGAGTTGTAATTAGTTAACTCAATTAATTGAGTTAAAATCAGCTTGACTAGTTCTAACTAAGAGATGAGCTAGTGATAGGTCTAGAGAATTAAATAATATTTAATTCACAAGTAGTGATCAATCATTTAACCAATAATTCACTATAAATAACTATTGCATGTCAGTTATATGGAATGACCAGTTGAGATTGAGGTTAAAGGGAAGATAATTATCAGTTGTATAATTATAAAATTGTGCAGGTCAAGCATGAGGTTATCAATATGCCTTGAAGGAATTGAAAAATCAATTTTGGGAATTTACTTATTAATAGGGACATAATTCCTCTAGGAATATGTAAGCAAGGCTGGTCAGACAGAGGCTGACAATTGGTTAAGTATTTGACTGAATTTTCCAAGATCAGAGTGAGACAGTAAGCAGAGTGAAAAGGTTTCTGAATGAGAGAAATAACATTGTATTGTTTCATGGTCTTGAATTTATGCAATATAAAGATAGCAGGGTTTTGAGCAGTTTCTTTTCCCATATACATCTTGTGTTGTGCGATTGATAATTTATTTCTCTTACTTGTTATGTGATTGTGCGATTGTATTTGGTTTCTACAATTTGTAGAAGGATTCAATATTTTGTTTTATACATTACAAAATCAGATTGAATCCATTTGAATAATTTCTACATGGTATCAAATCAGGAATCACTATACAAGAAAAGACCAGAGTTTGTTTTGAACAGGTACATCGAATTTGAAGATTTATTCTTCAGGACTAGCGATAGATCAAGATGTCTTTCAATGGCTTGAGACTAGAATATTCCCTTGAGGGAAATTCATATTTGATAGCATGGAAGGGCAGGATGGAGGAAGTGCTAGAGGAAAATGGACTGAAGACATTCATTGACAATGATATTCCCTAGCCCGCAGCAGTAGATGCTTAACTTCTTGATGCATGGAAGAAGAATGTAGAAAAGGTGAGAAGGATATTGTTAGAGGGAGTTTGAGATCATATTGTCTCGAGTCTCCATGGAAAGAAAACTACATATGCTATGTGGAATGCCTTAACAGATCTATTCCAGAATATCCGTGACCACATGAAGCTGGTGCTGAAAAACAAGCTCAAAAATATCAAGATGGAGGAGGGTGAGACGATACCAAAATACTTGACGAAGTTCACTCAATGTCAAGATGAGCTTGGAAGTGTTGGTGTGGTAGTAGGCCATGATGATTTGGTGAGCCTAACAATTCTAAGAATTCCTAAGAGTTGGAATAGCTACCAGGACTTTGTGAATGGGAGGGAGAAGCTACCAGACTAGGAGAAATTATGGTCTGACTTGGTACAAGAAGGGATAAGGCGGAGCACCAGAGATGGGACCTATGGCACAGACAAAGAAGATTTTTCATTAATAGGAAAAGGAAATAAATCCAAGGGAAAGAAGTTCCAAGGCGAAGAGGGAAAGAGATACTTTTCTAATATCAAGTGTTTTCACTTTTACAAGTATAAGAAATATGCCATGAAATGTCCATAGAAGGCAAGCAAGAAGGAGGTTGCAGTTGTAGCAGCAGGTGAAGCTTTAGCTTCACAGTTTGAGCTTGATTTTACTCTCATTGCATGCATGGTTAGCACTGTAATTGGATGCATGTGGTATCTCGACAATGGTGCCTTGTTCCATATGATTTGGAATATATATCTCTTCAGTGACTTGGAAGAGAAGGACCTCCAACAGAACATAGAGTTTTGAGATGACGAGAGGTATAGCACGACTGACATAGGTACAATTACCTTTCAGAGTGATTCTGGCTCCCCTCTCAGACTAACAAATGTTTTTTTTCGTTCTAGGACTACAAAAGAATCTTGTTTCTGTAGTGGTATTGGAATACCATGGTTATGATGTGATATTTAGAAAAGAAAAGGTTTTCCTTAGAAATATCACCACAGGACATGTGAAGCAGATCATTGTGTGATTCAAGAACCTGTATGCTCTTGAGGTCGAAGATGCATGCAAACCTTTGAGGAGAAAAAAATAGGTTAGAGACGTGGTGGTTGAGAGGGACCATAAATTACTTGTCAACATGTAAACTCAGAAGAAATCTCAGAAGGTTGTGGAGCAACCACAATTAGAGAAGCAGAGAGGAGATCGAGTGGAGGCATCCACTAAAGAAGAGACCTCAAGTAGGGGGGAATTTTGAGCCATATGGGCAGAGGGAGCACATGCAACCATACCTCCAAGTGAGAGGTGGGGCGATGTGAAGTCATAATACCAAGAGAATAATTTTTTGCAGCGCCCATTAAGATGGTGTGTATCATGGATCAGACTTGGCTACAAATAGTCCACATTACATAGTAGCAGGATGGATCAATAGGATCAATGCACTCAGATATCAGAGTGACTGATGTCAGATACTAGAGCGAAAATTATTGTTTGTAACAATGCAGATGGAACGGATGAAAAGTTAGCAGTAGCACAAAGTGTTCAGTAGGCAGTGTAGTAACTAGTAGCAGTCAGAGACTCTAATGATAGATGCATCATATTGATTTAGTTTGGATGATTTTCAGTTTCAGAAGTTGCAGGAGCAAACAAATATAGAAAAGTGTTGCATGAAGAACATTCCAAAGGTACTAGATCAGGATAGATTTAATTCCTTTCTTGTTGAGAGGGAGAGTTGAAAATGGCAACAAGAAATATTGAAATGGAACCAAGAAATGGCACCCAATGGGGCTTCTAATTTAATTTTCCCTTAATTAAATTGGAAGAGAAATTGTAATTTCATCTCATGACAACTTGTATTAATGTTTAAAGTCAGGAAGACTTAGTTAGCTTAGGAAATTTGAGTTGACGGTCAGAGAGGAGGCATTTAGAGTTATCCCATGATTTTAGGGGGTCCAGTTACAGTTATTTTTGAGTTGTAATTAGTTAACTCAATTAATTGAGTTAAAATCAGTTAAAATAGTTCTAACTGAGAGATGAGCTAGTGATAGGTCCAATGAATTAAATATGATTTAATTCACAAGTAGTGATCAATCAATTAACTGATAATTCACTATACATATTTGTTGCATGTTAGTTCTAAGGAAATCCCAGTTGAGATTGAATTCAAAGGGAAGTTAACTATCAGTTGTATAATTAGAAAATTATACAGGTCATGCATGAGTTCATCAGGATGCCTTGAATGAATTTCGCAATAAATTCTTGGGAGTTTCCTTATTAATAGGGACATAATTACTCCAGGAATGCATAAGCAAGGGTGGTCAAATAGATGTTGAGAATTGGTTAAGTATTTGACTAATTTGTCCTAGGGGAGAGTGAGACAGTGAGTAGAATGCATAGGTTTCTCAGTGAGGGAAATAATATTGTATTGTTTCATGGTCTTGACTTTATGCAATATACAGATAGCGTGGTTTTGAGCAGTTGATTTCCCCAGATACATCTTGTGTTGTTCGATTGATAATTTCTTTCTCTTACTTGTTATGTGATTGTGCGATCATACTTGGTTTCCGCAATTTGTAGAAGGATTCAATATTTTGTTTTAGTATATTACAAGGTTAGATTGAATCCCTTTTAATAATTTCTACACAAAAATTCTCCTGGATGAATATTCATAATACATATGGTTTGGTGTAAGTCATGGAAACACCTGGGTTTATCCGAAGTGTGTCATTTCAGAAACGTTTCAAATGTGGGCCCATAAATTAGTTCCCTTAGAGGAAGTGTTTCACATTAAATTCTCATCTTAGCCTGCAATCATTGGAGAATTTTGTGACAGGAAGCATATATACTTGTTTGGAGGAATGGTGCCTAAGACATTACCCAGATAAAACCCTACCTCCTTTGGAAAGCTCTTGGCCAAAGAACACCTCAATCCATTCATCAAGAAGAGTGAGACACACATATTGTCCTTATACAGTACTTTGGAGGGTCTTGGGGCATTATTAAGTACTTTTCCTATCTTTTCTAAATTTATTAGTTCAAGTCTGCTTGTTTATGTGACCTGTATCCCTGTGATTTCTTCAATTCCCTCAGTCGACCCTCACTCTCATACTAAACCCACCATCACGAATACTTTCCCACTGACAACCAAACCACCATCGATTCCTAATAATAAGGTTAGAACCACCTCTACTCTAGTTATTTATCTTACTGGAGAGGAACCCCAATCTCACACTAGCATGCCTATCACTAACGAAAATATGCCTTCCACTTCTGTCGTATCCCTAAGGTTGCGCAATCCATCACCACTAACAACCTATAGAAATTATATAATATGCACATATATCTTGGATTCACCCGATCTAACAATATCCTAAAGTTAAATACTGAATCGCTTCGACAAATATTTGCGGAATTAAAAACACAATCGCCAATTACAATGTCATGAATAAAGATCAATCACACACAACACAGATAATTTCCCGGGGAAATATTACAGCTAAAAACCCCACTATATTCTATTATATATTATATCATGGATCATGAAAAAATTACATACAAAACTCCAATCACAAGAGCCCTCAGTACATCAGCTAATTGTCTCACACTATCATACAAAAATTGGCAAATCACTTGGTCAATTTACTGTCTCCGGACAACCTACCTCCACTGTGCAATCCCTGATGGTAAATAACCCTGAATAATGGTTTCACTGCCTACCTTGACTGCGTTAATATCATGGGCTCATCCAATGTGTGTGTGCTTGCATGTGTTCAAGAAGATAATGTCACAACTGATAGTTATCTTCCCTTTCACCTAGAACTCAACTGGGTCTCCACTGGATCTGACATGCATGTAATTAATAATAGTAAAAACATCAGTTGCATGTGTGATCACTACATGTGAAATAATTAATATTTAATTCACTTGATCTCTCACTAGTGTATCTGCAGTTACAACTAGCACAACTGGCTTTAACTCACTTAACTAAGTTAAACTGATTTACAACTTGCACAACTCATGTACCATTGCACTTCCAACTCTGTTACAACTAGAATCACTCAGTTACAACTCAAGTCACTCTGCATGTCCCAACAACCAACCTCTTAACTCGAAATTCACTTAGCTAACTATTTTCCACTTCAGTTAACTATTTCCAAGTCCACATTGAGAATAGATTACAGTTTATTTTCCATATAAATTAAGGGAAAATAAAGGTAGACCTACATCTATAAATAGACATGCACCATACATCTATAAATAGACATACACCTAAAAATAGATTGTGTGGGCCCCACCCTAGTGTAGGTGCTTAATTTTCACTAGGATCATGGATGTTGTTTCCAGATGCCAATTTCACTATTTCTTGTTGCGAACTTCAACACTCCCTCTCAACAAGAAAGGAATGTCATTGCATGCAACATGCAACTCATGCATGCAACACTTCTTTAGTTTTTCTTGCACATGCAACTTTTGCATGCAACAATCCGCTTGTGTTTATCGCATATGCAACCTTTGCATGAAACACTTCCAAAATTGAATAGCCTCCAAATAACTGAATCAGTATAACACATATGTCATCAAAGTCTTCTGACTTGCTGCTAGCTACTGCACATGTCTACTGGATCCTCCATGTTGTTGCATCCATGCACTCTACACTTTCTACCAACTCTGATCTGCGCTCTAGTATATGACACTATCACTTTGATTTCATGTCCTCATGACATCTAAATGAATCAATCCAACTGATCCTGCTATTGTTTTACTGTGGGCTCCTCGTAGCCAAGTTCGATCCATGAGACCCACCATCTCTAGGATCCTGCCCAAAATTTCTTGTTGGGATTATTCATGCATGTTGCCCCACCTCTCACCTGGTGTTATAGATGCATGCAGTCCCTCTGCCCATATGGATCAGAATTTCTCTGCATGAGTGGTTGCTCCCACCCCATGATCCTCCATATGTGACTGCTCCACATCTTGAGGTTCACTTTTACCTGCATGCAAATCCAGCTCCCTCTCAAGGGTCAATCGCATGACTTTATCACACTTCCCAATGGTAGGAAGCTCTATAGAAATCGCATCTAAATCAAGTCTATAGAGATTCTTAACTCGAATCCCAATATTCTTGGCTTTCTCTATTGCTTTGTGTCGCAGGAAAACTTTTCATTCACTGAAAACAACATCATAGCCTCTATCCTCTAACATTGCAACTGAGACTGAATTTTTCTTCAAACCTGGTACATGCATTACATTTTTTAATTGAAAGAGTTTACCTGAACCCCTCTAAAAGGCAATGGTACCAATCACGGTAGCATTGTACTATCCATTGTCGCCCAATTCAATATGCATCTAGAGATCCTTCTCCTCCAAGTCACTGAAAATTTTCTTGTCTCCCGTCATGTGAAAGGAAGCAACACTATCCAAGTACCACCTTGATCCCAATGCACTTTACACCATGCATGCGATCAAGGAGAATTCAAGCTCAAATTTCAAGGCAAGGGTCTCACTAGCTGTAGCTCCATCAGCCTTCTTGTTCTTCTTCTTTTGTGGACAATTTGTGGCAATATGTCCATGCTTGTGACAGTGAAAAAAATTCATTTTGGACATGTTGTGCTCCTTGTCATCTTCATTGGCCTCAGATTTAGATTGGAATTTCTTCCCCTTCCCCTTCTTCACCTTGGCAACCAAATTAAAATCCTCTTCATCATCATGCTTTGAAGAAGAGCCATCTCTGGTGTTCCACCTAAACTCCTTCTACACCAAATCTGACCACAGTTGTTCCCAATCTGGCAATTTTTCTTGTCCATTGACAGAGTCTTCATAACTGTGCCAATTATTAGGAAGTCTTAGGAGAGCCAAACTCACCAAATCATCATCAACAATAGTTATTAATACACTCCCAAGCTCATCCTGACATTGGACAAACTTTGTTAAGTATACCAGAATAGTGTCATTCTTTTCCATCTTGATCTTCCTGAGTTTATATTTGAGCGCCAATTTCCCATGGTCATTGTTTCTTTGGAATAGATCTGTTAAATCCTTCCACATAGCATATGGTGTGGCTTTCCTATGGAGGCTTGAGACAATGTGGTCTCATACTCCCTCCAACAGGATCCTCCTCGCCTTTGCCACTTTATTTTTCCAATGCATGATTGGCAACATCTGGCTTAGGAACATCTTTTTCAATGAATTCCTTCAAGCCATTGTCTTCGAGTACCGCCTCCATATTGTCCTTCCAAGAAATTTGGTTTGAGCTTCCCTCGACTGCATACTCTAACCTCAATCCATTGAAAGGAATTTCAATCTTGAATCAGTTGTAGCACCAAGAAAGTCTTTCTTCAAATTCGAATTCTATCCACCAACAAACTCAACTCCTGCTTCACTTCTACAATTTACTGTGCTCTGATACCATGTATAAATTATAAATTATGCATGTATATCTTGGATTCATTGGATCTAACAATCTGCTACAGTTAAATACTGAATCTCTTATACAAATCTTTGCGGAATTAAAAAAACAATTGCCAATTACAATATCATGAAGAAATATCAATCACACATAACACAGATAATTTCCCAGGGAAAGCTTACATCTAAAAACCCCAATATATTATATCATGGATCATGAAAAAATTACATACAAAACTCCAATCACAAGATTCCTCAGTACATCAACTAATTGTCTCACGCTGTCATACAAAAATTGGCAAATCACTTGCTCAATTTACTGTCTCCAGACAGCCTACCTCTGCTACGCAATCCCTAATGGTAAATAACCTCGAATAATGGTTTCCTTTCCTGCCTTGCCTGCCTTTACTACATAAATATCATGGGCTCATCCAATGTGTGTGTGCTTGCATGTGTTCAAGCAGATAATGTCACAACTAATAGTTATCTTCCCTTTCACCTAGAACTCAACTGGGTCTCCATTGGATCTTACATGCATGTAGTAAATAATAGTAAAAAATCAGTTGCATGTGAGATCACTACATTTTAATTAATTAATATTTAATTCACTTGATCTCTCACTATTGTATCTGCAGTTACAACTAGCACAACTGACTTTAACTCACTTAACTAGGTTAAACTAATTTACAACTTGCACAACTCTTGCACTGCTGCACTTCCAACTCTGTTACAACTAGAATCACGCAGTTACAACTCAATTCACTCTGCATGTCCCACCAACCAACCTCTTAACTCGAAATTCACTTAGCTAACTGATTTTCCACTTCAGTTAACTATTTCCAAGTCCACATTGAGAATATATTACAATTTATTTTCCATCTAAATTAAGGGATAATAAAGATAGACATGCATCTATAGATAGACATGCACCATACATCTATAAAATAGAAATACACCTAAAAATAGCCTCTGTGGGCCCCACCCTAGTGTAGGTGCTTAATTTTCACTAGGATCATGGATGTTTTTTCCGGATGCCAATTTCATTGTTTCTTGTTGAAAACTTCAACACAACCTTCACTTTAGCCACTATTTTATACATTCCTCCATCTAGTAACCACCTCGATGCAGAAACAAATATAGAGATCAATTCCATAATACTACCCATTGTAGAAACTACTAATGAGGTTCTCACAACTTCTGCCACAATCACAAGATTCATTACTACGTCCTCATTAACTCTACTACTGGGGCATGACCCATTCATGGAAACTATTCATCCCATCAACAATGAGAACTCGAGACCAGAAACCATTCACACACTGCCCCAAACCATCAATCTCGCCTCATTTCCACCATCGCAATCCAACCCATCCCACATCAGTCCTCACACCACTGAGCCCTCGCAGCAAGAAAACTCACCCCAAGGGAAATATGAAGAATCAGTTGCCAACGACCAACCATTGTAGAGTAAATTCCCCAAACCCACTACTATGAACCCTAATGAACTCCAGAGTTGGTATTCGAATCATTTGTCTAATTTCATTCAACTGAATACATGCCACGTGGAGGCGTGGAAAATGAACATGATCAGTAGCAGCAAAAATTTATTTCTCCTTGAGCAAAATGAGACCGAATAATCTAGGAAAAGCATAATTTGTAAATTTAGGTCGACGAAATAGCTATGAAGTTCAAAGATCTCTGGCCCTCGGTTGTCGAGATAGTCAGGGATGCCCTGGAAGACTTTTACACCTACACTCTATTAGAATGTTTTAGCCACATAAAAGTATCTTGCACTGATCTTGTCTCAGCTAATAGAGAGCTAAAATGAGGTATTGTCGCCACTCAAAGGGCACTACTAGATCCTGCCTCCTAGTATGCTAGTGAGATTGAACATAAAATCATAGAAGCGAGTTTCCTGAAAGCCTTTATCATTCAAGCTACGAAGGAAGCTAAGAGACTCTTAGCATAAGTTCACGACTGGTCAATATCCCTGGCCAAGAGGAATCAACTGGTTTACCCCCTGCGCTAATAGGCTAATAAGTTCTTCAACCAATCCATGGCTACCAAAGAAAAAACTCAACGGAAGGAGCTCTTAGTATAGGTGGAAACCTCAAAATCCAAGTCCAATAAATTGGGGATGGATCGAGAAAAATCAAGAGCTTGCTCTATGACTTCAAGCCACTAGCCTAGGATCTCTTAGAGACACTACAACGGATTGGCGAAGACACGGGAAATAAATGGATTACCCTCTTGATGACCCACCCTGCCCAACCTACTACCTAACTCACAGTGTAGTTCCTAGATCAAGCCAACACCTTCACAAGCTCATGGCAACTACACCCGATTCAAAAATGTAGCCATTGAGTCCATTCCAAAGTTGGGTCTGTTAGCCCCCTGTGAATTTTTTGACAAAGCAAACAGGGGCTAAGGTGTTCTATGAGCTTTCAAGGAATGCATTTCCCCTGAAAACACATCATCCTTGAAAGCCTCCTCATACCCTCTACCCTTTTTATTATTTCCCTCTGTTGTTCTTAAGTCAATGAGCCTCACTGATTGTAAAAAATTGTGCTCCAAAAGGCCTTCATTTGCCCCTTGTACCCCTGCAGAATTCTCCATGTCATCCCTTTTTACCCTTTTTCAAAGCCTCCCTTTCACCCCAAAATCCCTCCCTAGTCCTTCCAAACCTTCCCAAAATCCCCTCTAAACCATACACATACCCCTTGTTTGGTTTAAAAGCCCTTATTCCCCCTATTGTTACCCTTGGGTGGCCTTAAAATGCACTAAAACGGGCCAAAAACAAAAAAACAAAAAAAACCCACTTTCCACCTTATGACAGGCCTAGCCCCCTTCACTTAGCCCCAAAACCAATTCTCCATGTGACCTGGGCGCTAGAACCTAGCGCTAGCTCGAAAAGCGCTTAGCGCGTTTGGTTATCGGGTGCAATACCCACCGTCGATCTGTACAGATCGGATGGCCTTCGCCGATCAACATCGCGCCCGTGGCCCACTCCGTTCGCCCCTCTGATTGCATCACAACCGTCCATATAACCCGCAAATCAACGGCTCGCAGTACATCCGTCCCGGTGGTCCCCGCGCCCGCGCCCTGTTCAAAACCACTTGTTTCCATCGCACCGCTTTCGAAGGGCGGGTGATATTTTTCTTTTCACAGCGATTCCACTCACCGCAGGACACGTGGCACCGAGCACTGTTTAAAAACCGCCCCTCATCGCGTGCTAATGTTCGGCGGTGGACCCGGCGTGATATACATGGACACCATCTGATCTGGAGCCATCCATCCAACGGTGATCGCGCCACGAAGTTGCTCACGAGTTAACCCAAGGAAAATTGAACCCCTGGCCCACCATTTGTCGCCTTCGACATGTTCTCAACCGTCGATCTCCTCCTGAGATCGGACAGTCCAAATTAACTGCATGCCACGCCATTGACCGGGTCCTGCCACATCACCATTCCACGTGTGTTCGTATATTTGCGTTGCATTTTCATTGACTCCCCTATATATTTCATTCAAAGGCCAAAATGTCAAATTTTCGCATTCCGCCAACTTTCGCCACGACCATCTTCCACTGTTACGTTGCATTTTTCCACCATCACCCTGCACTATTCCACCATTTCACCGATCGACACGACCATTCTCATCGTCCCCGCTGCATTCACCCTCCCCATGCATGATTTTCTTAACATGCTTTCGTGTTTTGCGGGGTTACGCGAGGGAGGACGACCGCCATGTTTCACGATCCAGCATTACGGTGGCACAATGCAAGAAAGTACCATTTTTTCAGGGGCATAAATTATGGAGAAAGGCTTGGGAAGGTGTCACGACATGACTTTCATTAAAGGAATCGAGTTTAAACTCGAAAAACCATTCCCGAGCCATTAAAGCGCAGTCTTCACGAGCGGGAGGAAATCATGGAGCGGCGAAAGAGTATCGGTGATAAACGAGTGTTTAAGGCCTACAATTGAAGATTTGAGCCTTAATCCAAGTATTTAAAGGCGATTACCAAACTAAAGACCCGTGGATCACTCCGAAAATCCAATGCATAGAAAATCATATCATCGGGGTGTTCACATCAACGGAATGTTTCCTCCCTGAGAAAGGACACGAGTACTCATTATTGATTCAGCCTACATTGTGTCCAAATGAAGGTTTTCCCCACGATAGCAGTCCCTACGCTTCCCGAGTGCATTAGTTACACAGTATGGCGGACACGAAATCATTAATCCGCTTTTTTTCGGATCACTAGAGTTCTACGAGTGCTACGGTGATTACATCAAAGACATACCCGGAGTAAATTGTAGCCTCGACGAAGACCACTCTTCCATCCAAAGAGTACCGAGAGATAAATTCCCATAAATTAAAATAGAATGAGGCTTCGGTCCTCTTCCTCTTACGAGTTTTAATGCTACATTTAGTTTTCATCTACCCCCCTCTATCTCTCATTCGGCTATAAAATTCACGAAGGAACTCGTTGTTGTGGTTGTTGTTGATCGGATATCTTAGAATTGCAAAAATGTTTCTTTTAAGATATATTCTCTATGTAAAGTTGTAAGATAGGTTGAGGAAGATTTTTTTCGGTCTAAATATTCAAGTTGTTGGCAATGTTGTACATGACTAGTGTTTCTCTTTAATATGAAAAGCACATTTCTTTGGATCCTTATTTAAAGCGGCGGTGATGTTTTTTTCTATGTATGTATTTGTTTTAACTTGTAGTTCATTTCATTTCATTTCTACTTGGCTCACATTAGAAATACGGCATAGGATTTACCCTTGTTAGGTACCCTATGTTTATGCTCTCCTTGCCTTCAATGTTTTACTGTTGTATGTGTTATCCGAGGATCGATTTCAAGCTAATTTAACCGAGTGTAGTGGTATGATATATCGCTAGGCGATGTATGAATTAATGAAATACGTCTTTATATGTTCTTGTTAGGATTTAATTGAATGAATTGGGAACACTCGGGAGGTCTAGAAATCTGTCTTCTATCTCACTAGGATCCTTTTGATTAATTGAACCTTTCCACAGTTTCCTTGAGCTGGAGGCCGAAGCATTGAGAGTTCAAAGTCTCTCTCTGATCTCAGGTTTTCAGTTTGTGTTATAATCTTGAATGTTTCCTTGTCTAAAGAGTTAACCTTTTAGATTTTGGATCACAGGTGTCCAATGGCATGTCCTGTCCCTGGATCTAATTTCTGAAAGGTCACCTTAGAGTTTTCCTTGCTTTCATCTTCTCTCTTGTCTTTCCATTGCCACACTATCATCTTTAAGATCCAATGCTTTAGATGACTAGCCCAACTGAAAGCCTGCATATTGAATAGCAAGTAAACCCTTTCATGACTCCATTGCCCAATGGTCTTGATTGTTTCTATGAATTATATCTCCTCTACCTAAAATCCTCTTTGCTCAGCCTTGTCTTATACTGAACCCTTCTTTCCTGATTCCCAAAAACCAACCAAACAAACACCAAAAAAACAAACCCTGAGCCTATAACTAGCCTAACATCTTAACTTTGAGCTTCAAAGACACAAACCTTTATCAACATAGAGAGATCCCTCTCTGGACCCAGGAAGGCTAGATCCTGATGTCTGAAAGTGGTTCTGATGTTGTCTCATCTTTTGGTCTTGCCAATCTGGCCAAAACATGGGAACCCCAACATAATGGCGACTCCGCTAGGGACTTTCTGAGTATTTTACGTCTTACTACATCCCAAGAGCCTCATAAAACCTTCAATCTCTGGTTAGGTTGGCAGTGAAACATTTCCACTTGCAATTCACTTTCTACATCATTTGTTGTGTTTCTCCCATACTCTCAAACAGAGTCTGGAAAGGGCCAGGTAGCCTCTAGATCTCACTCTCTTTCGGAGGTGAAATATCTGGTAAAATCCCTCCTAGTCAATCTCTGGTCAGAGTTTGCTGTGTTTTCGGGATATCCTTGAAAAGGGACATCACACAAGCACTGTGGTGGACAATGTACTTCCTAGAAACACCCTAAACCTTCCACCTGGCGACTCCATAGTTCTTTAAAGATCAAAGACTCCACTGGGAGACCATCCTCCATAACAACATCAACCACATTAGAAGTAACAAGTAGGGTTAAGCTGCTTGGTTAGAAAATAGCATTCTGGCTCCAAGAACCATTCACACAAAAGCTTCTCCTAACCCAAACCCACCTGAAATAGTTGACAACCCTGAAAGCATCCTCAAAGGATCTCCTATACCTAAAAGACCAACTATTTCTAGCCACATCGATAGAGCTAACTCTGCACCGGAAAATTTTACAGCTTTATCAGAAATTTATCCTGACCTAGACTCTCAAGGAAGACTATCAAGAACTAGGTCATTCAGTGTTTTAGACCAGCCAGACCTTGAGTTTCCCGGTTCACCATCTGATAGTGGTCAACGCATTAGGGACAGAGAAACCCCTCCATCTACACCTCTTGATTCTCACTTCACTCAAAATTTGGGTCTCTGCCACCTTAGATCTTCTCAACAGACTTCTGCTGGTCCTAGTATCCCTGTCATCCATATACCAAATGATCAAGCCAATCCCTTACCTCCTCATAACATCATCATGGCAGCTTGGTATGCACCTCTGGTATTACCCCAACCTCTAGTTCCCTTACCCAACGATTATCAATCAAAGATCCCACACTTCACTGCAAAAGATTCAACCACAACCCAACACCATGTAGATAGGATGGAAGATTCTTTTGACTACAAGGAGATATATGATGATACAGTCAAAATGAGAATACTTTCCCAGAGCTTAGGAGGTGATGTGAAGAAATGGTTCAAAGGCCTACCTCCTAACAGTATCCAAGACCTCCCAGCCTTATATCAAACTTTCATAAACAAATGGGAAGTTAAGGCAAACCCTCTCCAAATCCTAGCAAAATACAAGAATCTTAAGAGAAACATAGGAGAGAGTGTCCATGACTACTCTACAAGGTTTAACAGTGTTTACAACGCTCTTCCGCCACACATGAAACCTCCCCAAGGTTTGGCCCTAGTGAAATACCTTGAAGGATTTGATGCTGACATGACCTACCAGCTTAGGGAGAGAGATTACAACACATTGGAAGACATGAAAAAGGGAGCAGTGAGTGTAGAGGATAACCTGATTGAGAAAAAAGCAAGACTGAGAGCTGAGAAAAAGGTAACATATAGAGAGGACACTGTAGCTTCCACATCTGATCCCAACTATGACCGTCTATCTAAAAACATGGAAAAGCTACAGCAAATGATGGAAAAAATGGTTGACATGGTTAGTAATTAGAACAAAAACCAAAATCATAACCAGAACCAGAACTTTAGAAGAAACAATACTACTCCCAACAGACAAAGAGAATCAGATCAACAGGTTATTCCCCCATTCCAAGAGAACTTTCTTGATGAATATGAGGGAATCATAGAAGAGTCTGAGGGAACCACAATAAACATGTTTGAAATAGAAAACTCAATCCAAAAATTTTCCACAAAATAACATTAGCCCTCACCCTCATATTGGAATGAGGAAGGATTGGAATCTGAAGATTACAAAATTGGATTTGAAAATTCCATCATGCAGGTTAGAGAACAGTATGAACTCAGAAGAAAAAAGAGCCTAGAAAATTCCAAACCCAAAATTTTGAGATCACCATTAAGAAAAGGCTAGAGAAAACTTCTAAAGTAACTGTTGAAAGTAACAAATCAGCAGCTGAGAGTTCTGGGAAAAACAAAGAGAAAGACAACCAAAACACTAAAAAACAAAGTCAACCAACTAGCAGCACTAGCACTACAGTTAGTGCTCCTGATAAAACAGTTCCTAACCCTGTACATAATGAGAATTAGCACACCGATTCAGCCACTAAGGAAATGGCTAATAAATCAGAGTTGAGCATTCCAAAGAGTCAGTCCACTTTCAATTTGGAGAGTGAGATTGCTAAAATTAAAATCTCTGTACCACTCTTTGAGTTGGCCACTCAGGATGTATATAAAGGCCAAATTTTGAAAGCACTAAATCTAGGTGAAAACAGTGACACTGTAAATCTGAGTGATGATCAACCAGCCCTTCTGTTTGGTCCAAAGATAGAAGGAAAGTTTCAAGAAGGGGTAGTACCTCCTTTTTATATCAGTCTCAATATCCATGATAAGATCCTTCACAATGCAATGCATGATTCTGGGGCCTCTTACGAGTGAAATCGCAAAGTTGGGAAACACTTTTTGGCGGACGGCTAGAATTTGGGAGAAATTTTTAATTTCTCGTCCGAGAAAATAGTCAACTCTATTTCTCGACCGAGAGTTTTAAAAACTCTCGTCCGAGAGTTTTATTGGGTTTAACCGGAGTTAAAAATCTCTCGGACGAGAGTTATGCATTTTCTCGTCCGAGAGTTTTATTGACGAAAACTCTCGGGAAGGCTTTCGGACGAGAGTTAAAAAAACTCTCGGATGAGAGTTTTAAAAACTCTCATCCTAGAGTTTTTTCAACTCTTGTCCAAGAGTTTTATTCCTATAATAAAACGCCAAAATTATTAAGTTGTTAGAATTGGTATTTTATTTTATATAAAACTCTCGGTACTTTAGAATTGGTACTTTATATAATTTTAATAGTACTTTATTAAAAATAAAAAATGATAAAAAATAATAAAATTATAATTTTATTTTAAATTATTTTATTATTATTAATGATAAAAAAATACATGAAGATTTAATTAAATAAAATTTGTTACAATATTTTGTAATATCAATATTATATAAAAAACTAAAAATATTTTATATAAAACTAGTTGATATATTAATATAAATAAAATAAAATTCTAAAACATAAATCAAAATAAAAACAACTATATATATATATATATAATATTTTTTTTGAAATTAATGAATAAATTTAAATTTAAAAAACAATTGACTAAATGCAATGAGGTGATAAAGGAGACAATGCATAGCACCTTAATATCGTTATAAATTCTTGGAAATCTCGAGAAATTTTTGAAGTGAGATGAGCTTCTTGGAATGAGTCACTTTATCTTCCACTTCAGTTTCACACGATTAACTTGAAAGGAAGTCTATTTTCCTAGGTATGGATGTAAGGGGATAAACAATATTATTTGAACATTGAGTGAGATGCCCTTCTTGGAATGGGTCCTCTTATCTTCCACTTTAGTTTCACAAGATTAAATTGAAATGAAGTTTATTTTCCTAGGTATGGATGCAAGGGGATAAAGAATATTATTCGAAAAGGAAATCAATGTTAAGTGTGACATTCCAAGCAAAAGTGTCTGGGATTGGAGAATTATGTTATTGCAGAAAACTAACCCTTAACCCCTTAACCCTTGACCCATAACCCTTGACCCCTTAAACCCTAATTCCTAACCCCTAAACCCTTCACCCCCTAAACCTTAAACCTCTAAACCCTTAACCCCTAACACATTTACACCCACTAAACCTCTAAATCCCTAAACCATTTAACCCCTAAACCCTTAACCCCTACCCCTAACACGTTAACCCCTAACCCATTTAAGCACCTAAACCCCAAAACCCCTAACTCCTAACCCCTAAAATACTTAACTGCTAAATCCCCTAAACCCCTAAACCTCTAAACCAATCCTAACCCATTTAACCCCCTAAACCTCAAAACCCCTAACCCCTTAAACCCTAATTCCCAACCCATAACCCTTGACCCCTTAAACCCTATTTCCTAACCCCTAAACCCTTAACCCCTAACCCCTTAAACCCTAATTCCCAACCCCTAACCAATTCAACACCCTAAACCCATAAAAACCTAACCCATTTAAGTGTTTATTCCATTTAACCCCCAAAACCCTAACCCCTAACCCCTAAAATCCTTCACTGCTAAATCCCCTAAACCTCTAAACCTATAACCCATTTAACCCCCTAAACCCTAAACCTCTAAACCCTTAATCCCTAACCCCTTAAACCCTAATTCCCAACCCCTAACCAATTCAACACCCTAAACCCCTAAAAACCTAACCCATTTAACCCCATTAACCCCTAACTTCTAACCCCTAAAATCCTTAACTGCTAAATCCCCTAACCTCCTAAACGTCTAAACCAACCCTAACCCATTTAACCCCCTAAACCCTAAAACCCCTAACCCCTTAAACCTTAATTCCCAACCAGGTTCCCATTCCAACCCCCTTAAACACCTAAACCTCTAACCCCTTAACCCTTGACCCCTTAAAACCCTAATTCCTAACCCTGCATTTTAACCCCCTAAACCCTAAACCTCTAAACCCTTAACCCCTAACCCATTTACCCCCACTAAACCTCTAAACCCCTAACCCATTTAACCCCTAAACCCTAAACCTTTAAACCCTTAACCCCTACCCCTAACCCGTTAACCCCTGACCCATTTAAGCTCCTAAACCCCAAAACCCCTAACCAATTCAACAACCTAAACCCCTAAAAACCTAACCCATTTAAGTGTGGATTCCATTTAACCCCCAACCCCTAAAATCCTTCACTGTTAAATCCCCTAACCCCCTAAACCTCTAAACATGTAACACATAGAAACCCTTAACCCCTAACCCCTTAAACCCTAATTCCCAACCCATAACCCTTGACCCCTTAAACCCTAATTCCTAACCCTTAAACCCTAAACCCCCTAAACCCTAAACCTCTAAACCCTTAACCCCTAACCCATTTATCCCCACTAAACCTCTAAACCCCTAAGCCATTTAACCCCTAAACCCTAAACCTCTAAACCCTTAACCCCTACCCCTAACCCATTTAAGCCCCTAAACCCCAAAACTCCTAACACTTTCAACACCCTAAACCCCTAAAAACCTAACCCATCTAAGTGTGGATCCCATTTAACACCCAAAACCCTAACCCCTAACCCATAAAATCCTTCACTGCTAAATCCCCTAGCCCCCTAAACCTCTAAACCTGTAACCCATTTAAGCCCTAAACCACTAAAACCCACTAACCAATTCAACACCCTAAACCTAAAAACCTAACCCATTTAAGTGTGGATTTTATTTAATCCCCAAAACCACTAAACCTAACCCTAAAATCCTTGGTTGTTAAATCCCTAACCCCACAAACCTCTAAGGCTTCATAACCCATTTTAACCCCTAAACCCTAAACCTCTAAACCCTTAACCCCTAACCCCTTAAACCATAATTCCCAACCCCATAACCCTTGACCCCTTAAACCACAATTCTAACCCCTAAGGGAAAGACCCCTAAACCCTAAACCTCTAAACCCTTAACTACCCACTAAGCCATTTAAGCCCTTAAACCCCAAAACCCCTAACCCCTTAAACCTAATTCCCAACCCATAACCCTTGACCCCTTAAACCCTAATTCCTAACCCCTAAACCCTTAAGCCCTAATTCCCAACCCCTAACCAATTCAACACCGTAAACCCCTAAAAACCTAACCCATTTAAGTGTGGATTCCATTTAACCCCAAAAACCCTAACCCCTAACCCATAAAATCCTTCACTGCTAAATCCCCTAACCCCCTAAACCTCTAAACCTGTAACCCATTTAACCCCCTAAACCCTAAACCTCTAAACCCTTAACCCCTAACCCCTTAAACCCTAATTCCCAATCCCTAACCAATTCAACACCCTAAACCCCTAAGAACCTAACCCATTTAAGTGTGGATTCCATTTAACCCCCAAAACCCTAACCCCTAACCCCTAAAATCCTTCACTGCTAAATCACCTAACCCCCTAAACCTCTAAACTTGTAACCCATTTAACCCCCTAAACCCTAAACCTCTAAACCCTTAACCCCTAACCCTTTAAACCCTAATTCCCAACCCCTAATCAATTCAACACCCTAAACCCCTAAAACATAAACCATTTAACCCCATTAACCCCTAACTTCTAACCCCTAAAATCCTTAACTGCTAAATCCCCTAACCCCCTAAACCTCTAAACCAACCCTAACCCATTTAACCCCCTAAACCCTAAACCTATAACCCCTTAAACCCTAATTCCCAACCCATAACCCATTCAACCCCTTAAACACCTAAAACTCTAACCCCTTAACCCTTGACCCCTTAAACCCTAATTCCTAACCCCTAACCCATTTAACCCCCTAAACCCTAAACCTCTAAACCCTTAACCCCTAACCCATTTACCCCCACTAAACCTCTAAACCCCTAACCCATTTAACCCTTAAACCCTAAACCTCTAAACCCTTAACCCCTACCCCTAACCCATTTAAGCCCCAAAACCCCAAAACCCCTAACCAATTCAACACCCTAAACCCCTAAAAACCTAACCCATTTAAGTGTGGATTCCATTTAACCCCAAAAACCCTAACCCCCAACCCCTAAAATCCTTCACTGCTAAATCCCCTAACCCCCTAAACCTCTAAAATTGTAACCCATATAACCCCCTAAACCCTTAACCCCTAACCCCTTAAACCCTAATTCCAAACCCATAACCCTTGACACCTTAAACCATAATTCCTAACCCCTAAACCCTTAAGCCCCTAAACCCTAAACCTCTAAACCCTTAACCCCTAACCCATTTACCCCCACTAAACCTCTAAACCCCTAACCCATTTAACCCTTAAACCCTAAACCTCTAAACCCTTAACCTCTACCCCTAACACATTTAAGCCCCTAATTCCCAACCCCTAACCAATTCAACACTGTAAACCCCTAAAAACCTAACCCATTTAAGTGTGGATTCCATTTAACCCCCAAAAACCTAACCCCTAACCCCTAAAATCCTTCACTACTAAATCCCCTAACCCCTAAACCTCTAAACCTCAGAACTCCATTAGCCCCTAAACTCCAAAATCCCTAACCAATTCAACACCCTAAACCCTAAAATCCTAACCCATTTAAGTGTGGATTCCATTTCACCCCCAAAACCATAACCCCTAACCCCTTAAACTATAATTCCCAACCATAACCCTCACCCTTAACCCCTAATTCCTAACCCGAAACCCTTAACCCCTAAACCCTAAACCCTAAACCCTTAACCCCTAACCCATTTACCCCTACTAAACTCTAAACCCCTAACCCATTTAACCCTAACCCCTAACCACTAAACCCTTAACGCCTACCCCAACCCAACCCTAACCCATTTAAGCCCCTAAACCCAAAAACCCCTAACCCCTTAAACCCTAATTCCCAACCCGAACCTCGACCCCTAAACCTATAAACCCTTAACCCCTAACCCCTTAAACCCTAATTCCCAACCCCTAACCAATTCAACACACTAAACCCCTAAAAACCTAACCCATTTAATTGTGGATTCCATTTAACCCCCAAAACCCTAACCCCTAACCCCTAAAATCCTTCACTACTAAATCCCCTAACCCCCTAAACCTATAAACCTGTAACCCATTTAACCCCTAAACCCTAAACCTCTAAACCCTTAACCCCTAACCCCTTAAATCCTAATTCCCAACCCCTAACCAATTCAACACCCTAAACCCCTAAAAGCCTAACCCATTTAACCTCATTAACCCCTAACTTCTAACCCCTAAAATCCTTCACTGCTAAATCCCCTAACCCCCTAAACCTCTAAACCAAACCTAACCCATTTAACCCCCTAAACCTTAAACCTATAACCCCTTAAACCCTAATTCCCAACCCATAACCCATTCAACCCCTTAAACACCTAAACCTCTAACCCCTTAACCCTTGACCCCTTAAACCCTAATTTCTAACCCCTAAACACTAAACCTCTAAACCCTTAACCCCTACCCCCAACCCATTAACCCCTAACCCATTTAAGCCCCTAAACCCCAAAACCCCTAACCCATTTGACCCCTTAAACCCTAAACATATAAACCCCTAACATATAAATCCCTAAACCCTAAACATATAAAACCCCTAACATATAAACCCCTAAACCCCAAACATATAAACCCCTAAAACTTTTGATTAAAACATTTAATAAAACTCTCGGCCGAGAGTTTTCTAAACTCTCGGCCTAGAGTTTTCTAAACTTTCGTCCTAGAGTTGTCTAAACTCTCGTCCTAGAGTTTTCTAAACTCTCGACCAAGAGTTTCATCGGGTAAACTCTCAGGCGCAAACTCTCGTCCGAGAGTTTTTTAAACTTTCGGCCGAGAGTTTGGCCGCGTGGTTAAATGTAACTTTAGGTGGGTTAAACTCGCCGAGAGTTTTTATAAATTCCTCGTCCGAGACATTATCCTTATCTCTAGATGAGAGTTTCGGTCAATTTAAAAACCTGTAAAATTCTCGCACAGAACTCCGCAACTTTGGAGGGGCGGAACACCTACAAAAACAAAATGTTATATGTCGGACCAAGTACCATTAGATTCATCTCTGAATCTAGTTTCTGATGATATGAGATTTGTGGAGTTTCATTAAAAAATTCAATTTTTTATTAATTTTTTACTAAATTGTGTCACTGTGGAATTTCATTGTTCGAAAAATTGCACTGAATGAAAATTCAATAACTTTCAAATGATGAAACCAAAAAATTCAGAAAAATCATATTGCATTTCCTCTCCCTGTCTACTTCAAAATGGTACTCTCATTTTTCTTATTGACGATCACATTGAAAAGAAAATCTAGGGATCATAAAATGTACTGAAACATCACTGTTTTTTTGTCTTCGTCCATTTCAAAAAATAATAAAAAATAGTGATTTAATCTGAAAATTACCGAAAAATAGTCTGTGCACTAGTGCAATATATGCAGATTATGATGCTATGGTTTTTTTCCAAAAAATGAATAACCTTCCCTAAAAAAAGTTATGGATCATAAAGTGACTATTTATGTTTGCCTGAAAATTTCAAGTATATGCAGTTAGTAAACAATAAATTTACCCCTCTATATGTCAATATTTTTTTTTTTTTAAATATGGGTATGGAGGTAAGACAATTCTCTACAATTCTTGTTTTTATGTCAAAGCATAATTTGCAATAAAAATATGAGTTTAGTGGAGTTGAAGTTGAAAAACATAGAAAATTACAATTTTCAATGTCAAAAAAGGGCAAAAAGTGTTTCCCAACTTCACATTTTCACAACACAACTTGATGCCTAAAGTAGCTATGGAAAGGTTAGGCCTAGGAATCAAATGAGCCCTACAAAGACTTATATTCATTTGATTCTAGCGAGTCAAAGTGTCGTGGCTTTGATCAAAGATTTATGTGTGAAAAACTTTCCCGGATTCCGGCCAAATGCATGGTTATGGATGTTGTAGTGAGATGTGCCACCTAAGTATTGCATGTTGTTGTCAAGATCATGGGGAGCCAGGCAAGGTACAATGCGGATGGATGGGGCCTATGCCACAATCTATCTTGACCAACAGAAGACTATATAGAGAGGCACAAATGAAATTCCTGGTCAGTAGCCCTGAAAAACTTGAAAACTCACCTTTATACTCTATACACACAGATCTTGACTCCCTCATCCTTTGCAATGATGAATCCTTAGAGGATTTAGAATTCAAAAATAGAGATACAAACAAGGAAACATAGCCCATGGACTTTAACATAATGGCTACTCTAGACTCGGAAGAAAACGATGTAGAAAAATTTGTACAGTGCATTGAAAACGAAACTCAGAGTGAGCAAGAAATAGAATGCAGTCAACTGATTAGTCACTCTTCACAAGCTCATACACCACACCAGGAAAGAAACGATGTTAAGCCCGAGAGCGAACCTTTATGGGAAATGAATTTCGATGGGTCATGCACCAATAGAACTGCAGGAGCAGGAGTGTGCATACATAACACAGAGAGTGACTACGCAGAGAGCCGTGCCTATAACCTGCACTTCAAATGTACAAATAATATCATAGAGTGTGAGGCTCTTATCTTAGGCTTGAATCTGTTGAGAAAATTAGGAGCCCGTAGGATAACTATACATGGGGACTCTGAGTTGATCATCAAACAAGTGAATGGTGAATACACAGCTAAACATCCTAGGCTGAGAGCGTACAGGAATGACGCTATGGATCTATTGAAAACCTTTGTAGAATACGAACTGGTGTTTATCCCTAGGAGTCATAACGCAATTGCAAATGGATTGGCCTGCATGGCTATTTCGTATCACAAGTCTCCCAGTGACCATCAAATCATCATTCAAACCAAATTCAGACCTGTAGTGCCAGACAACGAAAAATATTGGCAGGTTTTTGAAGGAGATAAGCAGATTGAATATTTCCTGGTAGGCAGGAATGAGCTTTATTGTTCTGATTCAAACTCGAAATCTGATGATAGCTGCTTAAGTGGAGAACCCTCAGACGAGGAAGAAACACCCTGTAACATAGAAATAAACACTTTAAATGAACGGATTGGAAATTCGAACAAAGAATGTGGAAACATAGATAGTGAAGAAGTAGAGGTGTTGCAGGCCAAAGACAAGAACATGCCTCGAGGTCTGGCACCCTTAGAAGACCTTTTTGACTTCGATGATGTAGCAAAAAATCCCACTATAGAACACGCAGACTCTGATATCGAGGAATGCAACATAGGCACTGAAGATAAGCCCAAAATGATTAAACTGGCTAAGTCCCTACCTGCAAACATGAAAAATAAATGCATTGACCTATTCCAGGAATTCATTGATGTGTTTTCCTGGAGCTATGAGGACTTAAAGGCCTATGACACAAACATTATACAACACAAAATACCTCTGAAAGAAAATCAGAAGCCCTTCAGACAGAAACTCCACAGAATAAACCCAAAACAATTGCCTGCAGTGGAAAAGGAAATAAAGAAGATGTATGAGGCAGGCATAATATTTCCTGTGAGGTTCTCTGATTCGGTCTCAAACCTAGTAGCTGTGAGAAAGAAAACAGGTGATATCAGACTGTGCATTGATTTTAGGAACCTTAACAAAGCCTCACTCAAAGACAATTATCCTTTGCCAAAAATGGAACACATCCTTCATAAAGTAGTAGGCTTGAAGCGGATTTCCATGTTAGATGGTTTTTCAGGTTACAACCAAGTTTTAGTACTCCCAGAAGACCAACTCAAGACAGCCTTTACCACTCCATGGGGCACTTTCATGTATGTAAAAATGTCCTTTGGGCTGATGAACGCTGGTGCAACCTTCCAAAGAGCAATGGACATAGCCTTTTCAGATGAAATAGGACACTTCATTTTCATCTATCTGGATGACATAACAGTCTATTCCAAGACTGAGGAAGAACACCTAAAACATCTAAGAAGAGTGTTTGAAAAATTCAGAAGGTTCGGTCTATCATTGAATCCCAAAAAGACTGTATTTGGGCTGCAAGAAGGTAAACTTCTTGGCCACATCATATCTGAGAAGGGAATTAAGATAGACCCACAGAGAGTTGAGGGAATACTACAGATCACACAACCAAGAAACATCAAAGAGTTACAGTCCTTTATTGGGAAAATCAACTTCCTCAAGAGGTTTATTCCCAACTTAGTTGAACACCTTAGGAATATGAAAAACATGTTAAGGAAAGGTGTAGGAGTTAAGTGGACTGTTGAAGCTAAGAAATCTTTTGAATCAGTTAAACTTGCACTCACCCGAGCTCCTGTCCTAATCAGCCCTGATTTCTCAAAATATTTTCTGATTTTTTCATTTGCCTCCGAGCATTCAGTGGCTACAGTCATGTTGCAGAGAAATCCAGAGGGAATGGAACAACCCATTTCTTTCTTCAGCAAAGCACTGAGAGATGCACCCTTGAAATACAACATAATGGAAAAACAGGCCTATGCCTTGGTAAAGGCCTTGAAAGACTTTAGGGTGTACATACTGCATTCCCACACCATAGCCTATGTGCCCAATATAGTGGTTAAATAAATCTTGTCCCAAGACCCAGACGGGAACATGGGCAAAATGGATTGTTGTGATCTTAGAATATGATCTTGAGATAAAACCCACAAAACTGATCAAAGGTTAGGGCTTAGCTCAAATAATGGCTGAATCAAATCTACAAGCCCTTGACATAAACATGGTAGATGCCTTGGATAAGCAGGAGGGATTTCCTGATCCCACTGTTGAGGAGAAATTTCAAAACTCTCCATGGTATTCTGACATTCTCTATGTGCTCACAAACCTCAATGCCCCTCCTGAACTGTCAAAGACCAAGGCCAGATTCCTCAAACTAAAAGCCAGAAGCTATTGCATATTGGATGAATGCTTATACTGGAAAAGCACAAATGGCCTATTGCTTAAATGTTTTCCTGAAAATGAAGCAGAGAGAATTAAACAAGAGTTCCATGCAAGAGAGTGTGGAGGCCACTTGAACTAGAAAGCCACTGCAAACAAAATACTCAGAGCTGGCTACTATTGGCCCACACTCTTCAATGACATCCATAAGATGGTAATTTCCTGCCACAAATGCCAGATTTTTGAAGACAAAAGAAAGCTCCTACCCCTCCCTCTACAACCCATCACTGTTGAAGGTCCCTTTATGCAATGGGGCCTAGATTTCATTGGAGAAATACACCCTGCTTTTTCTGCACAACACAAGTGGATCCTAACAGCCACAGACTACTTCACTAAGTGGATAGAGGCCATCCCTACTAGGAATGCCACAGATTCAGTCATAATTAGGTTCCTAGAAGGTCATATCCTCTCTTAGTTTGGTTGCGCAAGAAAAATAATCACTGATAACGCAGTTGCTTTTGGATCCAAGAAAATGGTTGATTTTTTTCATAGGTATCAAATAGCGCTCGGTCATTCAACTGCCTATTACCCACAAGGCAATGGATTAGTTGAATCATCAAACAAGATCCTGGTGATCATCATCAAAAAGCTGCTGAAGAGAACAAAAAGTCATGGCATAACAAGTTAGTGCATGCCCTGTGGGCTGACAGGCTTACAACTAAGAAATCCATTGGCATGTCACCATATCAGCTTATCTATGGAACAGAAGCAGTGTTTCCTACCAGCCTTGGAGTACCAGTGATTAAAATTGTCCAAGAAATCTAGACAGAAGAAGACAACATGGTAAGAAGGATAAACCAAACAATTCATCTCCAGCAAACAAGGGAAGAGGTCTATAACAGAGCTGTGAAGGTTCATAAAATTATAAATAAGTTGTTTGACAAAAGAACCAAAACTTCTATTTTCAAAATTGGAGATAAAGTTTTGAAGTGGGACTCAAGGAGAGAGGACAAACGAAAGCACGACAAGTTTGACAGTTTGTGGCAAGGTCCATACATCATCCAGGCCATTGTGGGTCCAAATGCTTTTTTTCTGCAAGAACTAGATTGTACAGAGTTGTTTTGGGGTCCTGTCAATGGCAGGATGCTCAAACACTACTTCTGCTGATTTCTAATTTCCAATTTCCATTTCCATTGTAAATACCATTGTTGTGTTATTTTTTCAAGAAAAAAGAGAAAATGTTCCAAAAAATAGAGAGAAAGGAGAGGTTCAGACATGCTCAAAACATGAGCCTCTAAGGTGCTAAGGGTTGGCTCTAACAATATCAAAATATGAGCCAGAAAAGAAGAAAAGGATCAGCTCTAACAAGCCCAAAACCAGAGTTGAAATGAAGAAGAAAAAGTGACTCTAACAAGCTCTAAACTTGAGTCACAAAGAAAGAAGGATGTTTCAAAACTTCAGATTTCAAGCCTTCAAAATTTTGTTTTTAGTATTTTCGCAAGTTTCTGTCCATGTGCAACTATCTTTATGCCTTGGATCCACAGCAAACTAGACTGTCTAATCCTAGTTTGTCTGTTTTTAAATTTCTGTTGTAGAATATAGAGAAGAAATCTGCTAGACAGTTTAATCCCAGAAGGTGATAGATTAGGTAGAGAAACATATGAGGCCAACAGTTTAATCTGGTCTCATGGAGAAATAAGGGTAGAGACAGAATAGGTTTATTTTCCCGTTTATAATAAATGATGCAAAGGGTCTGCTAGTCCAAATGCACCCTGGAAGAAAAATGCTAGGACTATAGTCTGGGTAGGTAGATTGTTTGGGAGTGTTTCTGCTGATCTATCATGTTTTTGGCAGCTAAAAATCAAAGAAGAAAGGTGGCTCAAGAAGCAGGCATCTGGCCTACACCAGAGGTCATGTTCTGGATTCTTGACTCCTTCAAGAAGAAGCCATCCCCATGTGGAGCCACTGTTAGCCCCCTGTGAATTTTTTGACAAAGCAAACAGGGGCTAAGGTGTTCTATGAGCTTTCAAGGAACACATTTCCCCTGAAAACACATCATCCTTGAAAGCCTCCTCATACCCTCTTCCCTTTTGGTTATTTCCCTCTGTTGTTCTTAAGTCAATGAGCCTCACTGATTGTAAAAAATGGTGCTCCAAAAGGCTTTCATTTGCCCCTTGTACCGCTGCAGAATTCTCCATTTCATCCCTTTTTCCCCTTTTTCAAAGCCTCCCTTTCACCCCAAAATTCCTCCCCTAGTCCTTCCAAACCTTCCCAAAATCCCCTCTAAACCATACACATACCCCTTGTTTGGTTTAAAAGCCCTTATTCCCCCTATCGTTACCCTTGGTTGGCCTTAAAATGCACTAAAAATGGGCCAAAAAAAAAAAAAAAACCCACTTTCCACCTTATGACAGGCCTAGCCCCCTTCGCTCAGCCCCAGTGTTGAACCCTTAGTTAAATTGAGAGGGGGGGGGGGGGTGTGTGAATCAGTTTAACACATTCATGGACTTTTAAAAAAAATTCATTAACACTTGTTTACACCTTCATTTCATGTTCAACTTAACATGTGAGTAATCTTAGAATGTGAGCAGCAAGCATTAATATAATGTAACAATAGACTTAATATGAGAGCAGCAAGTATTAAGCAGATGATATAAACCAGATCAACACATAAACATCATGCACAAAGACACTAGATATAAGTGGAAACCCATAAAGGGAGAAAACCACATCTTATTATTGTTGTGATGCAAAGGCAAGCTCCAACTCCCTCTCACCACTGATTTTCTATAGGCACCAACCTACAGGAGGCTCCTACCTCAATTCTGCAAGCTACAACTTGCAAGGAAGATCCAACTCCCATCAATTTTCTGCAGGCACCAACCTACAGGAGGCTCCAACCTCAGTCAGCTACAACTGACATTTTATCAAGCTACAACTTGATGTGGAAGCACCAACTCCCATCTATTTTCTGCAGGCACCAACCTACAGGAGGCTCCTACCTCAGTCAGCTACAACTGACATCTATCAAGCTACAACTTGATAGGGAAGCTTCAACTTCCTTACTCTTTCAAAAGAAAAACACTTGCTGATTTACCTTGGATATCAGCTCTATTTTGTGCCTTCTCTTCTGCTGTTCAACAATCCTCATATCTGTCCTTATATCATTTATGCATCTTCTCAGATTCACTATCAGCTTCTCCTTCTTCTTTTCTTAGCTCCTCCTTCTACTCTGCCTCACTGCTTCATTTCTGCATTCTCTGACTTTTCACGGCATCTCGTTCTGCTCCTCCTTCTTCTTATCTTCTCTGCCTCAATTCCATACTCTGCATTCTATATACTCACTCTCTCTAACTCTTGCAGCTTTCTTATTTTCTTCAACTCTCTTCAATTCTGCTGCACACTCTCTTCTTCTCTCACTCTATTTTCGTAACGTTCTCCCCTTGGATATTACCCTATTTTATACAAAATAGCTTCATGGTTGTTTGTATTCTACTGGGAATTTGAAATGGACAACCATGTCTCTTTTCCTTCTGCCTTCTCATCTCTTTTATCCGCTCATTTAGAAAATATAACTGTAGGTACCAATTTAACATTACAGTGGGATATTTGTTCTCTTTCGGAGACTTGCCAATGCATCACAACAATATAAATTAAAATCATTTACATTCAATTACAATGAAAACTCCAGCTCACTCATTCAGCCTCTTGGCTCGCTGCGCATTTGTCTTTTCTTTAATTGTGTCTGTCTTTTTTAGCTCTACTTGCTCTTCTGTCCTCTGCCCTGGTGTAACTGTTGCATATAAGTAACTGTTCAATTCAAATCTCAGCGTTATACAAATAATAAAACGTTTTAATACTTATAATGCCCTTACGGGCCCACTCGCCGAACTTGTTCTATCTTCCGATGCGATGCATTACTATCCACATATTAGAAATGTGCATGTATCGTTTTGTGTATACATATATGTGCCGCGGTGGTTTCCTTTCCTCTTAAAATTTGGATTAATTAACTTGGATCAAACCTGTTCTTAGTCTCATCTTTTGGATGGACCCCACATGCCAGCTATACTCCACTCAATGAACTTTGACCAACACATTCATCAGCACTTATAATTAAGTTGAAGTCCTCGGGCCCACAGTATTACCTTTGCGCTACAGCTTTGAATAGGCACGCCTTTCTTCAAACAGGCTCAATATTGGTTATAATATAACCCAATGCACACCTTAACCTCCGACCTTGGCTTCTATAAGCTTTATTTAGGACCAATGTAATGATAGCTCATGGCGTTTCTTTGAACGTAACATATCAATATATTATACGTGTTCCGACCCAACGCTATATGGTATCCTTGACCTTAGGTTTAAACCCAAACACATCCTTATAACAACTCTATGGCACATTGATCATCAGAGGCATTCATTCAAGTCTTTCTTTGGTTATTAACTCTGCCAACACATTCCGATCATAATATATATCAACATACATTACGTTCTCCGTTCGAATGTTTACGAAACAGTCAGTAAGCCTTAGACTTCATCAACACCCATTAAACTTATAAACCTCGGGCCCACTTGCCGAAATTTTCTTATTCCCGATGCGATGAATCGCTTCTGAATACTTCTGATTGTGATAGTTCCGATGCGATTAATCGCAATCACAACTCTTAGTAGTATGTTCCGATGTCCTGCTTTTACTCCGATGCGATTGAACACTGTTCATTTAAATGTGCCGATGCGATTAGGCCAAAACTAAAATCTATAAAATCACAATTTATACGCCCATCGGGTCCGGAACTCAATCGCAATTGCAATTTTCATTTTTATGTTATGATATTCTTATGCTCCGATGCGATCACTCCGATCCGATGCGATGTGATTACTCTGATTGCAATTAATTGCAATCGCAACTTTTAGTTGCATGTTCCGATATTCATATGCTCCGATGCTCCGATGCGATCATTGTTATGCAGGAACTCAAACACATATCAATCATGGTTTATAAACCCATCAGGTCTGGGCTTCAATCGCAATCGCAACTTTCTGTTCATATGATCCGCTACCAACCTTTTTTCCGATGCGATTGATGAGGGTCCCACCATGTGGTATTTCTATTTTGATAGAACCTTTGGTTCTTTAGATCTCACGCTACACATATATATATATATATATATATATATATATATATATATATATATATATATATATATATATATATATATATATATATATATATATATATATATATATATATATATATATATGATTTGGTCCTTTTTATATAAATCACAATATATGTAATGTGTTGCATATATATAAGCTTCCTCTTCAGTTCTAATGTATCCTCCAGCTTGGGTTGTGATTCTCGGAATTTTATGTGGGGGGTCCCACACTACATATAATGTTTTCTCCTTCTGCGTTTTCTTCTACAAATCGACTCACGGTTCAACTTCACTATTCATCAACCCATTTATACTGGGTTTTTTATGGAACTACAGTTCCATTCTTGTAGATTCACAATTAAAATATGGCTTCCCTTGCCTTCAATCGAGCCATCATTTCATCATTTCCACGGATGCGTTACTTACTCTACGCACCAGCAAATTCTCCGTTACCATATGATTTTTCTTTAGTCTATGGTTTGAATCTTATTTGCAGTATGTGTGTAGCCCCTTTCTTAGTTGCGTATATAGAATCCACTCCACTGGTTATACTTGTAGCAAACCCCATGAGGCTCCGATCTTCAATGCCTTCAATTCAACAGTTCTTTTCTTCAACTTCGAACTCCGCCACGTTACCAGAGTTATGTTCCTCATCTTGATTTAATTCTGCAGAATGAATTGATGTATTCTTCCCAACAGTGCTTCACAGTCTTCCCACTTGAATAATTGTGCAATAATACAAATCAACTAGAGCTCAAATTCTCAAAAAAAATTCATCTACAAACTCTATAATTTATAAATAAGACCCCTGTATTAAACCAGTATTTACATGGAGAAATTCCTTTCAGGCCTGATATTCAATCAGTGGCCTTTCTATCCTCATTACCCTGTCTCTCCAGATCTGCTACTTCTACTTTGTCTACTGCCTTTGTTCCTTATATGCCTTGCTGCCTTTGCTGCCTTTGCTGCCTTGCTACCTCTCTGCTTCTTTGCTATCTCTACTGCTCTCTTTTCTGCCTCTGCTACTTGTCTTATGCTCTCTCTGCTACCTCTGCTTCTTGTCTGTTTCTTTGCTGCCTTTGCTACTTGTCTTATGCTCTCTCTGCTACCTCTACTTCTTGTCTGCTTCTTTGCTACCTCTGCTACTTCTTTGCTTTGTTGTTGTTTCAGGTGTTCCTCCCTTGCCATCTCCTTTTCCATCAATCACAACATTTCCAACACCTAGAACCATATCTCCATGTGACCTGGGTGCTAGAACCTGGCGCTAGCTCGAAAAGCGCTTAGCGCATTTGGTTATCGGGTGCAATACTCATCGTCGATCTGTACAGATTGGACCACCTTCGCTGATCATCGTTGCACCCATTTCCCACTTCGTTCGCCCCTCCAATCGCATCACAACCGTCCATATAACTCGCAAATCAACGACTCGCAGTACATCCGTCCCGGTGGTCCCCACGCCCGTGCCCTGTTCAAAACCACTGGTTTCCATCGCACTGCTTTTGAAGGGCAGGCAGTATTTTTATTTTCGCAAAGATTCCACTCATCGCAGGACATGTGACACCAAGCATTATTTAAAAACCGCCCCTCATCATGTGTTAATGTTCGGCGGTGGACCTGGTGCGATATGCACCGACACCATCCAATCTGGAGCCGTCCATCCAATGGTGATCACGCCACAAAGTTGCTCGCGAGTTAACCCAAGGCAAATTGAACCCCTAGCCCACCATCTGTCACCTCCAACACATTCTCAACCGTCGATCTCCTCCTGAGATCAGACGGTCCAAATTAACCGCATGCCCCGCCATTGACCAGGTCTCGCCACGTCTCCATTCCACGTGTGTTCGTATATTTGCGTCGCATTTTCATCGACTCCCCTATATATTTCATTGAAAGGCCAAAATGTCAAATTTTCGCATTCCGCCAACTTTCGCCATGACCATCTTCCACTGTTACGCTGCATTTTCCGCCATCACCCTGCACTATTCCACCATTTCACTAATCTGCACGGCCATTCTCATCGTCCCCGCTGCATTCACCCTCCCCATGCATCTTTTTCTTAACACGTTTTCGTGTTTTGCAGGGTTACACACAGGAGGACGACCGCCATGTTTCATAGTCACTGTTACAGTGGCACAGAATGCAAGAAAGGACCATTTTCAGGGGCTGAAATTATGGAGAAAGGCTTGGGAAGGTGTCACGACATGACTTTCATTAAAGGAATTAGGTTTAAACTCTGAAAAACCATTTCATAGCCATTAAAGCGCAGTCTTTGCAGGCAGAGGCAATCATGGAGCGGCAAAGAGTATCAATGGGAAAACAGAGCGTTTAAGGCCTGCAATTGAATATTTGAGGTTTAATACAAGTATTTAAAGGCAGAGTACCAAATCGAAGACCCCGTGGATCACTCAGAAAATCCAATGCACATAAAATCATATCATCAGGGTGTTCACATCAACAGAATGTTTCCTCCTGAGAAAGGACACAGTACTCATTATTGATTCCGCCTACATTGTGTCCAAATTAAGGATTTCCCCCTGACAACAGTCCTACGCTTCCAGTGCATTAGTTACACAATATGGCAGACCTGAAATCATTAATCTGCTTTTGTTCAGATCACCAGAGTTCTACAGAGTGCTACAGCGAGTACATCAAAGACATACCTGGGGTAAATTGCAACCTGACGAAGACCACTCTTCCATCCAAAGAGTACCAGAAATAAATGCCTAAAAATTAAAACAGAATGAGGCTTCGGTCCTCTTCCTCTTTTGAGTTTTAATGCTACATTTAGTTTTCATCTACCCCCTCTGTCTCTCATTCAGCTATAAAATTCACGAAGGAACTCGTTGTTGTGGTTGTTGTTGATCAGATATATGAGAATTGCAAGCTGTTTCTTTTGAGATATAGCCTCTGTGTAAAGTTGTAAGATAGGCTGAGGAAAATGTTTTCAGTCTGAATATTCAAGCTGTTGGAAATGTTGTACATGACTGGTGTTGCTCTTTAATATGACAAGCACATTTCTTTGGATCCTGATTTAAAGCAGCGGTGATGTTTTTTCTATCTTTGTATTTGTTTTAACTTGTATTTCATTTCATTTCATTTCTACTGGCTCGCATCAGAAATCTGGCATAGGATTTACCCTTGTTAGGTACCCTATTTTTCTGCTCTCCTTGCCTTCAATGTTTTCTGCTATATGTGTTATCTGAGCACTGATTTCAAGCTAATTTAACCAGTGTAGTGGTCTGATATATCGCTAGCTGATGTATGAATTAATGAAATCTGTCTTTAGATGTTCTTGTTAGGATTTAATTGAATGAATTGGCAACACTGGGAGGTCTAGAACTCTGTCTCTATCTCACTAAGATCCTTTTCAATTAATTGAACCTTTCTAAGTTCCCTTGAGCTGGATGCCGAAGCATTGAGAGTTCAAAGTCTCTCTTTGATCTTAGGTTTTCAGTTTGTGTTCTAATCTTTAATGTTTCCTTTTCTGAAGAGTTAACCTTTTAGATTTTGGATCACAAGTGTCCAATGGCATGTCCTGTCCCTGGATCTGATTTCTGAAATTTCACCTTGGAGGTTTCCTTGCTTTCATCTTCTCTCCTATCTTTCCATTTCCACACTATCATCTTTAAGATCCAATGCTTTAGATGTCTAGCCCAACTGAAAGCCTCCATATTGAATAGAAAGTAAACCCTTTCATGACTCCATTGCCCAATGGTCTTGATTGTTTCTCTGAATTATCTCTCCTCTACCTAAAATACTCTTTGCTCAGCCTTGTATTATATTGAACCCTTCTTTCCTGATTCCAAACAACCAACCAAACAAACACCAAACAAACAAACCCTGAGCCTATAACTAGCCTAACATCTTAAATTTGAGCTTCAAAGACACAAACCTTTATCAACATAGAGAGATCCCTCTCTGGACCCAGGAAGGCTAGATCCTGAGGTCTGAAAGTGGTTTTGATGTTGTCTCATCTTTTGGTCTTGCCAATTTGGCCAAAACATGGGAACCCCAACAGGGTCCTTCATTTGAAGGAACCATTCAAGGAGGAGAAACATAGGAAGAAGCACCTTAATAGCATGAAGCATTAATAACACCAACAAATGATTGACTCAGGGATGAGTTAATGGACTATGGTCAGGGCCTGTTGGGTCCCTCGTTTTGAGGGCTATGTTTTGTCTTGTTTTGATGTTGACCACATTTTCTCCAAAGGTGATTCTTGGTAATTCAAAGAGAATATAGTTAGATAAGAAGAAGGGACTCGCCAAAGGCTATTAGTTGTAGAGGACCAGGAAAAGAAATTAGGGCTCATGCAATTGCAACTGAGTGGGAAGGTTCGCTGACAACCGAGGAAGTAGACGCAACCGAGATCAAAGCTAACCGTAAATGGGTATGGCATAACATCCGAGGCAAAAGTAGTAGTCTAAGCGAACAAAGAGATTAAAAAGGCTAGAGGAAAATCTAAGGAGAAGGATAGTGTGAAAAGAGTACCAAAGTGTTTTCTCAGAGCTTATTGAGCTCGCAGGATTCTGTATTTTTCTAATCATATATTGTCTTGTGCCTCTAGACTTTGCTTTGTCAATGATGCCTTGAGCCAAATGTAATCGTGTAATGCTATTGAACCTAATGAAGCAATAAGTTGCAGGGATATACTAGAGCCTTCTTGTGTGACTTTATATGACTTTAAAAAAAAATGTGAATACATCCGCCTAGTACATGTTCCTTTTGAATGGATAATCTATTATGGTTGTATTTACGATGTTCTGGTTTTTAGTTTTATGAGTATTTACAGTTCCATGTGATTTCTCTTAACTCTTAGTTCCAGTCCCTTTCCTAAGTAAGGTCGTGACATACCTCGGGTGAGACACCTTATTCTTCTGAGTAAGGTGAACTCTCGGTGTCGGTGCTATGCTAGTCTACGATGAAGCTTTTGTCAGGCCTTGTGCTTGAACCCAGGGTCTCAACATGTTCATCATTTTTTTGCCAACACATTTTCTCAATGAGGTTTGGGTATAAGGATTTGGGAATTGAACTACTTGATCCCTTACAAGACCCTCCTCTTCAACCCTAATGACCTCCCATGACAGAAGAAAATAAAGAAAAGGGAGCAAGAGGTACTATTTAATTGTTTCTTGAGGAAGCCATCGCATGACAAAGGAACGAGATGATGGATAATTTTTCCCACATCCTTTGAAAAATACTAATTTTTTATGCATCTTACAAGAGGAAACACTTTTGAGTGTGGATTCCCTCCAAGATGCTTAATTTTGATTTTCCTCTATTTGAAGGTTGAATAGATGTGGATGTTTTAGACAAATGATTAAATGTGTTATAAGGGAATTTTTCAATCCATAACTTTTCCGATAGAGAAAATATTACCTTTTCATTCCTTTTGGTTTCCCTCCATGTCAAGGATTGGTGGGAGACTTACTATGCGCAAAAGGGTGTGACAGGGGAATCTACATTGTTTACTATTGCACCCACTTGGGGTTGTTTTATGGATGTTGTTAAGGAATAATATTTCCCTGTTGAAAGATACAACATCCATTACATGAGATGGATCACACTATTGTAGGATAGGGACCAAACAGTGCTAGAGTTCACAAATACCTTCCATACCTTGTGCACCAAGTTGAGTATCAAATACTCTGAGTGACATATGGTGCTCAAGTGTCATGGATGTATGCATAGATACATCCAGATAGAAATGGAGTTTTTGGAAATCTCATCACTTAGCGTAGCATACTGATATGTTGTCAAATTCAAGAAAACATTTATATAGAAGAAGTGAGACTTTGGATCTGTAAATTCTTCATAGTAGAAGTAGGGCAAGGGCATCCCCAAATCATAGAACAAAGGATAGAGATAGGGTGTACTTCCCATGACAACCCATCTAAACCATAAAAAAATAATGGTAAAGGGAAGATGAAGGAAGTCATGGGAAAGCATTGTGAGTTTCACAACATCCCCTATCATAACATTGATGAATATGGTGCAAGGAATTCATTGGTAGCCAAGTTGAAATCATAAGAGTCAGACGCAAGCTCTGACTTTGAATCATACCTAAACAAGGGAAGTATATCATTTATGGAGAACCCAATTCCACCATTTCCACCACCAAGATCCAGTAAAGTGAGCCTAAAGATATAGAGGAAGGTGAGCGCCTCTTTCACTCATAAATATGTGATGGTCCTTCCACCGCATTTCATTGTTGATATCGAAAGTAAAGCGAACCTCATCTAAATATATTTTGTTAAGTAGTTGGACCTATTGACATCACCACACCTACATCCATACACCATCAGTTTTCTCTACCAAGGGCGATATCTTTGTGTCAGCCAACAGTATCACCTTCCCTACAACAGTGTTGGCATGCAAAGGGAAGACCCAAATAGCCAACAAAACCCCTAAGATACTACCCCTTTCCACATTACCTGTGAGTATATGAAGTCTGACCTGTGGCATCTATGAGGGGTTGCAGGAACCTAGACAAATCTGTAGTGATGAAGGGGAGATGGATTCTATACTTGTCATCAATCCTTATCCAATACTTAGCTATTGAGTGGAAAATTTGAATTATACCCCTATTCTGCGTAGTAATTTCATTATATTCAATACAAAGAGAAATACAAATAGCTTAACACATTATGAAAAACACAAAATTCAATCCCAAAATAGTATTTATTAATGTACACAATATTGATTACAATTCCATTGTCATAAATCACTATCCCAATAGATCAACACCATGTGGCACTTTTACAGAACACCAACTACATTCCAATACTAGAGAGATCTATGCATAAAACCTTATTTTCGCATAACAATTACATTGTAACTTTATCTATTTATAGATTTACATTAAGGAGCAAAGTTGGCAAGAAAACTACTATTACTATGGACAATCACTATTATCATGGGAAAAAACCCATGACCTAAGCCTAAAGGTTATCCTTATTTCCTGAATTCTGCATACCAAAAATTTGTTGAATTTTGTATGTGGTATCCTTCTACATGATGCTCCATTGAATGGTTCTTCAAAATATTTCCTAAAAACACTGCTCCAATTAGCTACCAATTCAGGAGAGGTTTTGCGAGCCTGGGGGGGAGACTCCATTATTTTCACAGACCCACATATTTTTTGATGATACTGAAGTATCGAAGCTCGATGAAAATGTTATTCTACAACTTTTTCAAGTTATTAGGGAATACCATACATGCTTTTCAGGCATTGGATTTATTGAGGGAATGCATTATTGATACATACAGGGTGCAAGAGGAAGAGATTTTTGAACCTGCAGTGCCAATCTACAATGCACCTAGAGGGTACAATCTAGGAAGAGGTCAAGGGATGCTGGGAAGAGTTCAAGTATTTATAGGTAGAGGAAAAGGAATATTTGTAAGAGGAAAGGGTCTGATAATCTATTATACCTGTGAGAAACTAGTACATTTCACATGGTATTTCCCTAACCCCTCAATGATAGATACCTACTATAAAAAACTTGACCATGCTACTAAATATCGTCCTCATTTTATTTCGAAGTGGCAGGAGAATAAGGGACATAATGTATAAAATATAGCTACTAAAGAGCGCATGGATCGACCAAAAGTGGGAGAAATTACATGCAAAGAAGCATGGACAAGAGTAAATGCTAGTGGACTAGGCAACCAACCATATCAATGGGTGAGAAAAGTAGTAGAGCCACCTACCCAGTTTTATCAAGCAAAGGAAAAATAAATACACAAGGAAGCATGAAGAGAATTGATTGCGACAGAATGAGGTCTTCCAAGATCGACCATGTAGCAAGCACAACCAGTATGTGATATTCCATCGATATATTATAGGTATACACCAAGAGATGGGGGAAGAGAGGTAAGCCCCATCAATAATTTCTTGGATAGTTTTTTAGAATCAATAAAATATAGATAGACTCTAGATAAGCTACACAAGATGATTGGTCAATGCACAAAATTAAATGAAGTGCCTTTAGTGCAAAATCCGTTATTTAAGAATAAATTATGTGCAAGAAAAGAATGAGCAGGGAGTTCAGACTTAATGCATAGATCATAACAAACAATATGGACCATATTATACTGGACTTGGGATCAGATGTTAACATTCTTCTAAAGCAACACATGGGAGATGATGGGTATACTAAAGATGATTTGGTCACCAATCCAGCTAAGAATGGCCAATCAATCAAGAATATTCCCTATTAGCAAGTTGTTGGGAGTAGAGGTTAATATTGATGGAGTCAAAAGCATTGTTAATTCTAAAATAATTGAGATTGTAGATGACACTAATCCTTATTTCACATTAGTTTGGATCTACAAGACCTTTTACAATTGTTAGGTCCCTATATTACTAGTGTAGTCCCTTATTGTTGTTAGTGTAGCCCATTTATTATTATTGTTGTACCCCTGCAGTCCCCATAATTTTATTCTTGTGCCCCATAAAATCCCACTATTTTTATTGTTGTGCCCTTACATTATTATTGTTAGGTAAGATAGGATTATATTGTGACCCATGGACTCCTATATATATAAAGGAGGTTTTGTAATTTGAATCATCCAAGAATTGTTAATTTATGTAATGTAAAGGAGGTTTCCCCCTCGAAGAGGCTGATTTCTAAGGCGTTGATCTATATTTTCTCTATTTTGTGAGTTGGTTTCATAACATTTGGTATCAGAGCTTTGGATTCTAGGATTTCGCTGCTTCAAACAAGTCATCGTCGAAGTTTCAATATAACTTTTTTTCTACGAAGTTTCAGAAGCTAAAAAAAAACATATTTGCAAAGAAATCCTGAGGAAGGTTGGGTAAAAATTTTAGATTTTTTTTCACAAAATTTTCGTATATAGGATCTGTGTAAGTTAGGGTTTTTTCAGGCTCCTGAATTTCATCTCAAAGAGGTGACCTTGGGAAATCATCATAACTCTCTCTTTGAGCATCGGATTAGAATTCTGTAAAAAGTGTCCAAAATCAAATGGAATTTAGTTTTTTTTGTATCTATTTTAGAGCCGAAGGAGAAAACAGTGAGACATGACATGTCATACAAGTTCACTCTACTGAACCAGCCCATAATTAGGTCATTGTGGGAGATTGAGCATAACTTTGTCTTGAAGAATCCAAATAAGGTTAGACCCATTACATTGGAAATTATATTTAGAGGGCTACTAAAGTGCTAAAGATAAAATCTTGGGGACCCAAAATTACAGAGATACATCAGTTTCAATATCAAGCTCCTCAAATGTAAGAAAAAGGTGTGTTTTTTTTTTTTTAATTTCAGAAGTCTTGTTTGAAAAATCGGTTTGAAGTGATTCCAAGGGAATATTGAAGCATGGATATCAGTATTGGGTTCTAAAATGGCCCCTAAAAATAATTTAGCACCCATTAATCCCTCATAAGGCTCCATTATGACTCATGAATATGAAGAAGTGCAACATGATATATCAAAATTACAAGAGCAAGTGCAACAAATTTCACTCTCGCAAAGAGTAACAAAAAATGAAATGGGAGCTAAGATGGATGGTTTGAAGAAAGGCGTGGAAGCTAAGATGGATGGTTTGAAGAAATGTGTGGAATATAAGATGGATGGCATCGATGAAAAAATGAAAGGCAATATGGAAGACATGAAGAATGATCTAAAAGCAGACATGGAAGGTTTGAAGGACGTTTTGATAAAGTTGATACAAGAAATGATTCCTAATGGTGAAAATATAGTAGAGGAAACTCATTATGAGAACAAAATAAATGTTAATCATGATTTCATAAACTCCAATGTTGGATTGAAGGCCCACCATATTCCAAAGATCGATATGAGGAAGTTTGATGTCAAGGATATAGTAACATGGATACTACAGATGGAACAATATTTTGATCTCCATAATGTGCAAAACACACAAAAGGTACACATTGCAACTTTATATTTAGAACAAAATACATTTGTATGGTATCAATGGTTGTGCTCTCGTAAAAAAATTGTCATTTGGTCAATTTTTACGGAGGAAATGATAGCACATTATGAGGATACAAAGAGCAACACCTTCTTTAGCCAATTGATAAATCTCAAACAAAAGGGTTCAGTGGTGGAGCACATTGAGGACTTCCAAAAATTGAATATAATGGTAACTGATATTCCAGAGGAACACAATATTGATGTCTTCATAGGTACTTTAAAGGATAACATCCAACATGAGGTTTGCCTTTGGGAACCCAATTCATTGCAGAAGGCATTCAGGTTGGCAAGAAAAATTGAAAGTAAAATTATGTCGACAAGGAAGCCTACCACTCATATCTATAAAGATGGAATTGTTGCTACTCCTAGACTTCCACAACCTACAAGGTTGACACCACAACAATTTGAAGAAAAAAGAGAAAAAGGGCTTTGCTATAGTTGTGATAGAAAATACACTAAAGGTCATAAGTGTGATGGGAAAAAAATATTTTACATAGATTGTGAAGAGGATATACACCAGGAACCAACCCTAGAGAAAGAAGAAATGAGCCCGAACATATCTTGTAATGCATTGGTAGGAATTACCACTCCTCAAACTCTCAAAATAGAAGGACATATCAAGAAGAAAAATGTAATAGTGTTGATTGATTTAGGTAGTACCCATAATTTTATTCATTGTAAGGTAGCCATGGAATTGAATTTATTCCTATACCCAGCACCAAAGTGTCAAGCCATGGTTTCAAATGGAGGAACTATAAATTTCTCTAGAAAGTGTCATAATATCAAGCTAACCATGGGGGAATATGTATTTAATAGTCCAATTCTTTCCATTCCAATGGGAGGTTCTGATGTTGTACTAGGAGTACATGGTTACAATATTTGGGGATGGTAGCTTTTAATTTTCAATAAATTTTCGTGAATTTTTTTTTGGAATGAAAGGAAGTTGAGTTACGAGGTATCGCAGGGAAGTCGGGAAAGATAATAAGCTCTAATGACATGAAAAATCTTCTGAAGAAAAAACAACGAGGCGTAATTTCACAATTATGCTCACTAGAAGTTCCAACATCAAAATCATCTATTTCTCCATATCTCCAAAAAGTCTTGGAAAATCACTCCAAGGTGTTTGAAACTCCCAAAGGACTCCCACCTATTCGCGATCATGATCATGCTATTCATTTGATTCCAGGAAGTTTTCGTCCAAACATAAGGCCTTACAAATATCCTTATGTCTAAAAGAGAAAAATTGAACGTATGATTGTATAAATGTTAGAGGCTGGTATAATTCAACCTAGTCAAAGTTCTTTCTCTGCTCCAGTAGCATTTTTTCCCAAGAAGGATGGATCATGGCACATGTGTCTGGATTATGGGAAGCTCAATAAGCTCACTATTAAAGATAAATTTCCCATTCATGTGATTGATGAATTATTGGATGAATTACATGGAGCAATTTATTATGCCAAGTTGGATCACCATTCAAGATATCATCAAATTAGAATGAAGACTGAAGATATTCCAAAAACAACATTTTGAACTCATGAGGGTCATTATGAATTTTTGGTCATGCCTTTTGGCCTTACCAATGCAACTTCTACATTTCAAGGGTTGATGAATTCAATTTTCAAACCCTTCCTTAGAAATTTTATGTTAGTATTTTTTGATGATATACTAATCTATAGTAGGTCTTAGAAGGATCATGTTCAACATGTTGACAGGGTGCTCAAACTATTGGAGGAGAAACAATTATATGCAAAAACCTCCAAATGTTTATTTGGAGTACAAGAGTTGGAATATCTGGGTCATATTGTATCTCACGAGGGTGTTAAGGTAGACCCTAAAAAAATTAAATCCATTAAGGAATGGAAATTTCCCACAACCATAAAGAAATTATGAGAATTTTTCAGGTTAACAGGTTATTATCGCAAGTTTGTTAACAATTATGGAAGAATAACATCACCTCTAACAAAATTATTGAAGAAAGATGTATTTTCATGGACTCCTGAAGCAACCAAGCCTTTGAACATCTTAAAGAGGCAATGTGCCAAGCACAGGTCTTAGCTATGCCAGAATTCACAAAAACCTTTATTGGAATGCGATGCCTCAGGAAATGGAATTGGTATTGTTTTAATGAAAGAAGGAAGACACATTGCTTTTGAAAGTCGTCCAATCAAAGGAAAATATTTACAGAAAGCTATTTATGAGAATTAAATGTTGGGAATACTACATGCACTAAATAAATGGTGACCTTACCTAATGGAAGACACTTCAAGGTAAAAACTGATCATGATAGTCTTAAATACTTTTTTAAACAAATACTATCTTTAGAAGAGTAGCAAAAATGGGTTGCAAATAATTTGGGTTATGACTTTGAAATCACATACAAAAAGGGGAAGCTAAATGTTGTTGCAGATGCACTCTCAAGAAAGGATGAGGAGGTGGAAGCATTTCTTTGTGCCATTTCTATTATCCAACTAGATTGGATAAGCGAAGCAAGGGAGGAATGGAAGAATGACGAAGAAGTGTGGACACTCATTCAAAAGTTGCAGTGATATCCCAATACATTTGACACATTTAGTTGGAAAAATGATTCCTTATGGTACAAAGATCACTTATATCTTTGTAAGAATTCCCAACTAAAACAAAATATTCTTTTTGAATTGCACACCTCTCCCCTAGGAGGACACTCAGGATTTTTAAAAACTTACCACAGGGTGAAGAAAGAATCTTTTTGGGATGGCATTAAATCTAATATTCAAAAGTTTGTAGCAGAATGTTTGGTTTTCCAGCAAAATAAAGTTCAGAAAATTAAGAACCCAGGTCCGCTACAACCTTTATGCATTCCAGTTCAACATTGGGAGGAGGTTTCAATGGATTTTATGAGGGATAATAGATTGGGAAGAGATGTCTCGAAACTTCAAAATGACCTTTAGATTTGAATTAGAAGATCTGCCCCTAGATACGACACTGGAAATTATTAATAAGAATGTTTTTGCACCAGAGCTCTAGACTGCACCAAAATCGGTACCTCTATGTTTTAATAAACATTGGCACTAAAGAAAATCTAAATCTTTCCATTATTGGAGACTATTGGGACGAGGAAACAGTAGAAAATATTGCTAGTGTACTACATGAGTATCAAGATATGATTCCCACCACTTAAAGATGAAATATATAATGGGAGAGCTCAGGGAAATTAATATCCCCTTGAATTTAGATGCAACCATTCAAACAAATACCTTATAGTTTGAACCTAGTTTACAAGAAAAAAGTGCATAAGGAGTTAAACAAGATGTTAAAATTAGGATTATTGAGCCAATAGAAGAATATGAATGGGTAAGACGTTTGATGTTGGTGCAAGATAATAAAATAGGAGAAACAAGGATCTATGTGGACTTAAGGAAACTAAACGATCCATGTATACATGACCCATTCCCCATCCCATTCACAAATGAAGTGCTAGAAAACGTTAGAGGATAAGAGACCTACCACTTTACAAATGGATTTTGAAGGTACAATCAAATTAATATTATGTTAGAAGATAAGCACAAGACTATCTTTGTGACAATTAGGGATTGTTTCAATATATGGTTATGCCTTTCCGTCTAAAGAATGCACCGACAATGTTCTACATAGTGGTCATAGCAACTTTCAAAGATTTTGTACATAAATTATTGGAGGTATATCTCAATGATTAGATAGTATTTAGCTTGCTAAAATTTAAAAAAATCATTCTCTATTCTCCATTTGGAATTTTTTTGGGCCACAAGGTATGTAAATAAGGAATTCTCATCGAACCCACGAGGATTGTCGTCATAGTATATTTTCCTCAACTAATATGAGTGTGACAATTGTGCACAAATTTTGGTCATACAAGATACTATAGAAAGTTCATACTAGGATATGTAAATATTATAACACCCTTAGAGAGTATGTTGAAGAAATAAGTAAAGTTCAAGTGGGATGAAGAATGTTAGTAGCCTCTGGATGCTTTAAAAGAAAAACTAGCTATCACACCAATTTTAGACTCCCATGTGCATGCTGATGCCTTTTCCATAGCCTTGGGCACAATGTTTCCCCAACCAAGAGAATGGGATATAGATCACACTATTTCTTTTTTCTAGATAAACATTGTTAATATCTAAGGAAAACTACACTACTACAGAGTGCGAAGGGATGGAAATGGTATGTGCTAAAAAGAAATTGACATTACCTATTAGTACCACACTTCAAAATGTATACACACCATTTTGCGCTAAGATATTTGGTTAATAATCTAGTGTTTGGAGGGTGGGGGTGGGGGGGGGAGAATATTCAGGTGGTTGTTTTAGTTCTAGGAATATGAAGGCCATTGTAAATCTAGGAAAACTCAATGTGGGACCAGAAAATTTGTCACATATTTTGACCAAAGAAGAGGCAACAAACATTGATGACAATTTACTAGATGCAAAATTATTCGTTGTAGAAATTATTGATGATTAATTTGTGGATATTGTTCAATTTATAAGTACAAGAGTAGTCTCAAAGGAATATATAGTTATGCAAAAGAAATAGCTAGTGGTAAAGGCATTAGATTACCAACTAATAGCAAAATGTTTGTACACACTAGGCCCAAATGGCATACTTAAATGCGTGTTGGAACACGAGAGATCATTGATACTAATGGAAGCACGCAAAGGAGTTATAGGGGGCCATTACATGAGGAAGGCTATCACATATAATATCCTACGCGCAGGACTGTGGTGACCCACTCTCCATAAGGATGGTAATGATTTCTTCCAAAATTGCGATGTTTGTTAGAGAGTTAGAAAGACCTCTAGGAGGGATGAGATTCCATTATGTCCACATGCAACATTGTAAGAATTTAAAAAACAGGAAATAGAATTCATTAGACCAATCAACCTACCAACAAAGAGATCAGGATTGAGGTACATAATAACTACCACAAATTATCTTACCGGATGGGTGGAAGTGGAACCTATCCATGATTGCAATGTAGAGACATCCACATGCTTTATATTTGAAAATGTATTTATGAGGTTTGAATGTCCTAAATATTAATGATAAATCAAGGTACTCATTTTTTAAATATGAAAATTGTTGCACTGATAGAGGAATTTCATATTTATCATCAGAAGAGTACCCCTTATTATCTACAAGAAAATGGCTCTATCGAGGCTTCTATCAAAATCCTAACAAACACTGAAAAAGGTTTGCAATGAAAAAATAAATGATTTGGATTTATGATTTCCAGTATTTCAATGGGAATATAGGACTACATGTAAGAAGCTAACAAGACAGACAACATTCATGTTGGTATATGGACATGAAGTAGTAAAGCCTATGGAATTTATAGTGCAGATTTTATGCGTTGTTGCCTTAGCTAATTTAACTGAATCAAGCATGGTAGAACAAATGCTCTCAGAATAATTCTAATTGGAGGAAGACTATGTAGTGGAGGGAGTTCATTACAATGTCCACAAATAATGCAAAAAATACTAGCATGATAAATTCATACGACAAAAAAAGTTCCAGCCGAGAGATTTGGTTTTATTTTATGAAAGTAAGTTTCTGAAGCATCCAGGGAAATTTTAGATCCATTGGATGGATCCTTATATGATATGATATGTGACCAAGGAAAGAGCTATCTATTTAGAGAAACTCAATGGAAAACATATCGAAGGATTCATTTATGGGAGCTGGTTGAAACTCTACAAGAGCGACCGACCCACTACGCATTAAGGGGATTAGCGCAGTAGGGAAAAAATGGGAGGGGTGGGTGGGGAGGATTATTTTTATAAAGGAATAGAAAATCACACACAAGGGTAGATTTAGGATAGCATCACAGGCATGCATTGAGATGATAGATTGGTCATGAGTAAAACTGGGGAGCATAAAACAAGCCAAGTGTTGGGAAACATCACGTTAAGCCATGTCAGATGAAAACCATGGCCATGGTAGGAATGAAAATCCACATTATCAATGCTCAAATGAGTAAAATATAATAACAAGAACCTATTCAAAGCACCATATCTGAGAAGAGATGTTTTGGGTAGGACATTTATAGGCCCAAGTACACACAATAAGGCTATACATATTAGGGAAATTGAATGAGACAACCGATAGAATTGGATTGGAAATATTTCAAATTATACCACAACATGGAAAGAATTTTATAAATTTTAGAGAAGCATTTGAATAAATTCATTGTGTTTATGAATAATGAATAATAGAGAGCGACAAGAAAGTTAGAGTGCTTACGTATTATAGAGTGAGAAAAAATTGGAAATTTCAAGCAGCAGTTTTTAGGAGAGGAGTATTAGATAAGAAGGCTATAATTAAGTCATCAGAGGCAGACGTGTATCTTACGTAATCTATATAAATTTTAGTAAAAACACTAGTTCCAAATAATGCAGTGCATAGAGGGGTTTTAAAATAGGATGTATCACCAAGAAATCAAAGTGCATCAATGGTTCGTAAAGTCAATGGGGAGGTTGCAAATTACTAGTAGTGGAGTATCCCTATTGACAAGAAATGCGCAAAAGGGTGAGAATGTGTTGATTAAAAACTAAAAAAGGATTCAACATTACATATGCTGAGAGGTGGCACGAAAATATTTATGGAAAATTTTGATGCTAAAGAAAAGAACCTATACTTGCAACCTTGAGGGAAAGTGTTGGACAGAAGGAGAGTAGACGAGGTAGGTGTGGCACACCAAATTTTAAAATAATACAACGATTTGGAGATATAATTATTATGGCCAAGGAAGAAGGATGGAATAACATAAAGGACATGGTGGATCGAGATGAGCCACAGGTGAGTTTTGGGGGCTTGTTGGAGCAGTGTTTTAAGGAAATATTTTTAAGAACTCTGCGTAGGAGCATTGCATAGAATGATGTTGCACAAAAAAGTTAGGAAATGGTTAGTGCATGGAATATAGAAAAGAAGGATAATTTTTATGCTTAAATATTGGGTTTTTTCCCATGGTTATATTGATTTCCCATAGTAATAGTAGGTTTTTTTTTTTTTAATTTGCACCTTAATGTAAATCTATAAATAGATAAAGCTGCAATGTAATAGGTATGGGAGAAGAAGGTTTTAGACATAGATCTCTCTAGAATTTGGATGTATTTTTTGTTTTTTAAAAGCCCCCACGTTTTAATAGTTGATTTGTTAGGCTAGTGAGCCATGAAAATGGAATTGTAATGAAGATTATACACATTAATAAATATATGTTTTGGGATTAATTTCTGTGTTTGCGCATAGTTTGTTGAGTTTTTTATATTTCTATTTATGTTGAATAAATGAACTTACTGTGAAAAATATGAGTATACTTAAATTTTATGTTTAATAAATAAGTACTAGATAAGGGTCCACCTCCCCTTCATCACTATATAATTGTCCAGGTTCCTGCAGTCCCTTATAAATGCCTTAGGTTAGACTTCACCTGCTCACGAGTGATGTCAAGAGGGTCGGTATCTAAGGGGTTTTGTTGGTTATTTTATACTAAAACTAGGTCTTCCCTTTACGTGCCCAAAAATGGTTCTGCTGCTAGGACTAAGATCTGGCATTGAAGGGGATGCGGATTTATACTAAGGAAGAGACACAACAATCGGTGTAGATGAAGTAACGTGAATTTGTGGTAAAAGAAATCAGAAACCAATGAATTAATCCTTAAAAATGGTTACAAAGGTATGTATTTATGGACATGCATGAAATTTTATTTGCATAATTCCATGTTATTCTAGTCAAATGATTGACAAGACTATCAAAGAACATCAAAAATTGGTGCATTATGCTACCATATAATTGGAATCCAAAATTGATCTGAAGAGTAGAATAGGTAAATAATAGTCTCGTGCATAGTTTTTTTATGGCTAAACAATATATGGAAGTGTTACATTGTTGAATTCACAATAGAAGATACTTAGTTATATAGTGAATCCAAGAGGAAATTTTTCATAGGAATGCAAGGAAAATTCATGAAATTTCTATTTAATTGGATAAATATGTTGTTGTGCGACAAAGGAGTATTGTTGTTGGAATGTGATAACACGAGAAGCAAAATCTCTTTCCATGCAATGGGGAGACTGGGGGATGTCCAGTGGATGCCTTTAGGGAATAAAGGCAAGGGATATAGGAGAGAATATGATGGGGGAATAAGGATGATGAGACATAATATATATAAGAGTGTAGAAGATATAAGAATGGTCATAACATGCACATCAACAAAGGCATAAAGCACAACAAAATAAGCTAGTGGAGTGCTACATAGTGGAGTAAGATTTCTATGCAGGAGTGAGGTGAGAGAGATATTTGTGTCGAGGCTTGCGGTAGAAAGAAGGGTAGCAGAAAGGAACATATCATAAGGAATAATAAGGAAGCACAATGAATATTGGGAAGAATGAATTATCATAGACCACCTTCCTGATGTGAGTTTCATACATAAGGGGAAATGAAGAGTTATGTAATAGAAGAAGAAGAACTAAGGAAGGAAACCCTCAACTTATTTTGGAGAGGGAAGAACCAGTGTATCCTAGTGACCCTACTCATACCATACCCTATGCCGAACCCACAACCCTTTGCGCATCTCCAAGTGAAGAAGTAAGATCACCCAATGAGTTATTTCAATTAAATTCAATTAGTGAAGAAAATATTAAAAGTAGTCAAGAAAATGTAAGTAGTCAGACAAGACCCAAGGAACCATCAAATCAAATAAATTCATCACAGAATATAACTCCGCAGAGAATCAAGAAAAATATTGATCCTTCCATACGAATCTCGGTCTTTCATGGCACCAAATTAGAGGATCCTAAGAAACATATTTTTTGTGTCAGGTAGTTTAGACTATCAAATAGCTACAAGATGAAAAAAAAAGGTGGGGTAGTTGGATACCACTTTAAGGGATCATGTGCTAACCTGGTACACAAATTTAAGAATATTGTGTTGGGAGGGAAATTTGGAGCATTGGGAGAGATCAAACAAGAATTGTTAAAAGAGTTCCAAAAATTGAAATCAGAGTCCCCATGTATCACAGAGGTCAAGGTGATTAAGTTGTATGTTGGAAATTTAGTATGGGATTATGGCTAGAGATTCAAGGTTCTATTGGACTGATTATCATTTCCAATCCTGAATGCGTAGCATAGATAATGGTTCATTGCAAGTCTATTATTGCATATATGTATTCCATTAACACAACAAACATTTCCCACACAATTTGAAACTTTGGAAATTGGCATGAAGTTAGAAGCATCCCCTACATGTAGTGAAAATATCACATGGATGGCATAGGTCTAGTTTTAGCTGGAAACAATAATAATACAATTGTAGGACCTATAAAAAGGTAAAGAGAAACGTGAATAATTTTGGTGCACTTTATGTAGAAAGGAGGGATGCCACAGGAATGAATTACCAAATATCACAACATGCATGGCTACATGAGTTTCGAATCCATTGGTGCAAGGTAGGGGACTATGGTGTGAGATTTGTAGTGCTTGGGGACATATACCCACATCTTGGACATAAGACTAACTACAAACTACTCATAAGCCCCCAAAACCAACTAGAATCTGCTCATAAGCCCCCAAAGCACCATAACGATAATCTTGGACATAAAAAATATATCATCAATCCTTTTTGTTGGTTCCTTGAGAAACAATTCCTTGCTGTGTAAAGGAATCCGTGCTCAAGACATTAAAGATTATATCACAAACAAGTGTATATCTGTCTCTGTTTATTAAACCTTCAAATATTAATAATATAATCTCCAAATATCAAACCCCTAAAAGTTATGCAATGCCATGTTCTCTTTATGCTGAAGTGAATGAATGGAAGAAAAAGAAAGAAAAGGATTTCAATTTGATATGCTGCTTAAAACAGAATATACCATTATAAAACCCTGAAGAAGTGAGCAACAATAAAGTTAAAATAGAGGAGCGCCCATTAAGGATGTTTAACTCTTAGATACACAGATATCAAGAGACCTGCAGCTCAAATCACTCTATTTTATTCATAGATATGGAAACGAAATGAAAACTGGAAAACTATTCAACATAGATAGAATGAAGGAAACTTGCAAAAATTTTCATTGATTCAATATTTTTCAGTACAAAATTAGGCTTCAAGGTCCAAAACTCGGAACCTCACTCCTTCAAATTTTCTTTAAATACATTATCACAAAACAGTTTCCAGTAATGAAGCTGATTCTAACTTCTTTAACTAACTCTAACTGCCTAAACTATTAACTGTTATAGAGGTACATGCCTCAAGAAAAGTATTATTACATTTGCGTAATCCTAGGAAATGACATAATGAGAATTTTAAAAATTTTAATCTAAAGGAACAACTGGTCCTGAAGTGGCTGCGGAATCAACAGCTACTTTTGATTTATCCGTTGGAATCTTCTTTGCTGTGTCAATGTAGAAGATTTTGCATTTTTTCCAAAGTTCACTTTGAGTCGTAGGAGCATTCCTGTAACTGAGGTATTCCAATCTAAATGCAACAGCCTGATTGTGAGTGAGCCTTTCTGTGAAGAGTGCCTTTACCATCCATAGCAAATTGAAGTGCCTCTGCAAAAAGTTAAACACTGTCTCTCCCTTTAAAACTTGTGTCTTTTCGTGCCTGCTATCTGCTCTGCTCTTTGCCAGTGTTAATGCATCTTCATAGGACTTCCATGTCAAAATATTTCCCTTTTCTGTCCAGCATGAAGGTAAACCTGTTCGGATCAATTTATCAAAAGTTATATCAAACTCCTTTACTGCCTTTTTAAGCCCCAGTAACCTTTTCTCTGCAACTTTTCGTAGATCATTATTAATTATCATTTTATTAACTTCTTCGGCATAAAAGTATCTGTCTTTTATCTCAATTTCTTATAGCTCTTCATCTGATTTGGAATTGATAAAATTTAGAAACCTTCTAGCCCAATTTGCTCTTTTAATAACTGTTTGTTTTTCTGATGATATCTCCTCTTCATGGTCTGAGATGAGAGCTTTCTCTCTAGCAATTACATTTAGGGAATCCCAATTTGACTTCATTTCAGAGATAATTTCAGTCCAAATATAATCTTTAGCTCTTAAAAGTGAGATATTACCTTTCAGTTTCTCCTTGAGCTCCTTAATTTCAACTTCAGCCTTTTGTAGTTTCTGCTTATTTTCATTTGCTTTATCTTCCCATCCTCTCATAATCTTAGTAGCTTTTTCTAAATCTGTCTAAGTTCGCTTAAGATCACCTTCAGCTATCTTCAGTTCTGTGCTGAGCTGAAAAATTTGTGTTTGAGGATCAGAATTAGCATCACCTATAAAAACAAAAGTGCAAGTGTGATTGTTAATCTGGCTCTGTAATAATATGGCAGTTTGCTTCACTTTGGACAAATCTTCATCTTTCTGCAACAGTTGCAAACGTAGCTCTTCTTTTTCTTTTTCCACCTCATCTACTTCTGCAGCCATTGAGTGCTCTGTAGCTGGTAATTTTAGCTGTTTCCTTAATGAAGATATCTCCATTTCCGCACTTTTCATAAGCTTTTGAACTGCAGTTTTATCAGTGGGATCCACACCAATTTTCATAATGATCTTCTTTAATTCTTCATTTTGAATTTACAATGCTCTTGAATTAGCTTTCTCTATTTTAGATTGTCTAATGATTTTTCCAAGCATGTTTTCAGTCTTAACTGTTGTGGCATTAGTCTTACTCAAATCATTTACAATTAGTTTACCGCTCTGCATATGAAGGTTCATTTTATCCCACAGTGGGATATTTTTAACATCCATAGTTATGTTTACCTCCTTAAAGCTGCTCGAAGATCCAAGAGACATTCCTGTCGGATGCGACAGAGCCATCTTAAACTGATCCTTTTCAAGATCCATCACAGTGAATAATCTGGTCTGGTCAGCAGTTATGTGGTGCTCTGCTTGTGTTTCTATATTGGCTTTTATCCTCTGGTTTCTTTCCTCAATCTGTGTGAACATTTGCTTTACTGAAGGAGCCTTTTCCAAATAAAGTTCCTGTCTTCTAGGAGAAGAGGGGAGATCCTGTTCTTCATTGACCTGGAGAGTAAAACCAGGTGAGTTGGAAGAATGGTCTTCTGCTAGTTTGGTTCTTTTTTCCTCTCGGGGCTCCTCATCATCTATTTCAACAACATCTTCTCTACCTATTTTTCTCGCCCTTTCCAAAATTGCAGGTGTTTGAATGCTGGTCTTTGATGAACTTGACTCACCTGGATTAGCCAGTTTCTCCAGATCAGGTTTACTTACATGGGAAAATGTAGCATACCCATTCTCCACCCTCTTCTGAGAAATTATTCCATGCAGATCATAAGGCCATTTTTCACCTAACAACAACTGTGCTCCTTCCAACATTTTTGAAACTTCACCAAAATCTTGTCTCGTGTTGACCACAAAAGGTCCCACACTCATAGGCAATTTGTACATCAAACCTTTCTTCATGGGAAGAAAGTGGACTTGGTCTACATTAAGACTTTGCCTTATGAATTCTAGGGCGAACAGTCGCATGGGTACAAAAGTTGGGAGCCTATAAGGCTCAATGCTAACTCCATACAGCCTTATCTCTGAGTATTCTTTGAATACAAACCAATCTCCAAATCTGCAATTGGGTCCTATCTGTAGGAACTCCCGGGCTTTTGGTAGAAAGCATGGAGGAAGAGTTCCATTCAAAATTTTATAAGCAATAGACATGAAATGATTAGCAAATTCAAACAGCCCTGCTTCATTCTCTTCTTTTCTAATCATGTCGGTCCAGAATAAAACTGATTGCTTATTTCTATTACTATCAACTATATTTAAACCCAAACTCATGAACTCTTCAACATTTTGATACAAAAATAAGTAAACAACCAATGATGGAAATCTGAAGAAACCTGTTAGAGGAAAAGCTATCAATTGGGAATTTACTATTTCCTGCCAAAAAGACGGAATGTCAAGGACCACCCTTGGTTTCATCATCAGTGCAAACATCCCCAAGACTGATTTATCAATTTTGTGGTCATCGTCTTTCCCCAAAATCTCCGTAATGCAGCTAAGAACTGGCCTATACTGAACATTGAACGCCTCCAAACTGAACTCTTCTCCTTCAAATTGAGTTTTTTCTGGATTTGATTTCAAAAATGACATACAACGACTGAACTCTTCATTTGAAAGGTCTTCAAAATATTGAACCAATGAATCTTTGGAGAATTGTAACAGAGACTTATCTTCTGGAAAGCACAATGCTTGGTGAATTAATTGTGTTGATACCTGCAGGACATTTTCTCCCTGAGAATTCATGATGAAACATTTACCAGGGTACATTGATGAGACTAACCATGAGATGAACTCGGGGAAGAAGTGAGTTTTCGGAACACAGGCGGACAGCACACCAGAACTTTTCATAGCAGATAATACAGGGGATTTATCAGTGTTTAGGGTTACTTGGTAATGCAATAAGGGATGATTGACGGACGACGCGGTATCCTGGATGTCCTTTTCACTATCCAGGAGGGGACTGAGGTTTGATGAACCAGACAAGGATATTCGTTTTGCCATGACTAACAGGAACTGAAAACAATTCACGGGGTAACGGAAAATGTAAAGGTGGCAAGAACACGGTTCAAAAGGGGAAAAACAGTCACACATGGACAAAACGGGACTAAAGAACTCTTTAATAAGCTACGATAATCCATAATAAATGCCGACATGATGTGGACAAACCGTTGAGAGCAGATGACAGCTGTTTGCCACTTCGCCTGATGACGTCATTGCGGGGGGTCCGGGAGTACGATGGAAAACTTCGACCTATACCCACCGTAATGAATCTCAGCCATTGATCACGGCTCGTCCAAGATTTGACCAATCAACTACGGGGGGTCCGGTTCTGATAACTTACGAGCTATTTTACCCACCATAATAACTAATCCAGAATCACTCCTCCACGATCACCACCTCCGCTCAAGAAATAGCTCGGAGCTTAAGCTTAAATCAAACCATATATTTCAATAAGGTTAATATTCATCGAGCTTTGAAATGCTTCTTTTATGATATAGTATAAAAACTTTATACTATAACATATGATTTTTTGATTTTATAATTTTTTTGTATTTTTGATATTCAAAATAAAAATTGAAAAGGATATGTAGATATGATCTACAACATCTAGCTCCACCTGGGGATAGTGTTTTTACCACGAAACACTAAGAACCTGCAGATCAGTGCCTTCACTTCGGGCATGGAGTCACATATTGCTTGATGGAAAATGTACAATGATCACACCGGATATATACAATGATGATGAAACTGCTTCTTAGTGCCAGAAATAATGCTTTAGATATTTCCCATTCACAGGCATATCTAATACTTCTCCTTCAAGATTTTCCAGCATTAAAGTGTTATTCATCTTGACTTCATTGATTTTGAATGGACCATACCACAAGGGATCAAATTTGCCATGTTTACCTTTGTCTTCCCTTCGGGTATCCCACCTCAATACCAAGTCTCCCTTATGAAACAAGATCTCCTTGGCCTTCCTGTCAAATATTGTTTTCATTTTCTGCTGATAAGTGAGAAAGTTGTCCTGAACTTGATTTCTGTTTTCACTTAGCTCCATCACATTGTTCATTCTTCTGATCATGGCATTCGGTTCTGCTTGAGCATCTTGGAGGAAAGAAATCACAGGTTTTACCAACTATGTGGGAAACAATGCTTGAGTGCCGTATACCAGCTCATAAGGAGACTTGCCAGTAGACCTCCTAGTGGTCATCCTTGTTGCCCATAGAGAAAAAACTAACTTTGTATCCCAATTCTTCTGATTTTCACTGATTGTCTTCTTCAAAAATTTTACGAATGTTTTGTTGGAAGATTCCGCCAATCCATTTCCCTGTGGATGATAAGCTGTAGAATGAGACAATATCACACTATAAGTCTGACAAAAATTAATAAATCTGAGTGAGCTGAAAACTTGGGCATTATTTGTCACAATCTTCACTGGACATCCAAACCTGCTAAAGATATTCTCCTCTAGAAACTTCATAACAACCAAATCATTTGCCTTCTTGGTGGGGATTGCCTCCACCCACTTTGTAAAGTAGTCTATAGCAGTAAGTATCCACTTAAATTTCCCACTGGATGGTGGATTAATTTCCCCAATGAAATCCAATCCCCATTGTCTAAAAGGTTCTTCAACAAAAACAGGGAGAAGAGGTAATGGAGCTAGCTTTTTCTTTTCTGCAAATAATTGGCATTTCTGACAACTTTTGATTGTTTTATAAACATCAGCAAACACAGATGGCCAATAGAAACCTGATTTGAATATTTTATGAGCAATTACCTTCCAACTGTAATGACCTCCGCACAAGCATTCATGATATTCTTTGATCACTTCTGAAATTTCTTCCTCTGTCAGACATAACAACAACACACCAGCAGGGTCCTTCCAATATAATTTTGCTTCAATTATGACATAAGGCTGAGCCTTAACTTTTAAAGCTCTGTATTTAGCTCTATTTATTGAAGGGGGACAAGAAAGAAAGCATAAATAATGGACAATATCCTTATACCAATCTGAGCAGAGAAATTTATACTTAATTGCTGTCTTTGACTGATTATCACTTGTTTCTCCATCGACTTCCTCTACAGGGGCCAACAAATTGATTCCCAATGCTTGGAAATTGGACTTTGTCAATAATTTGGCCAATCCCAATCCCTTAACCAGTTTGGTTGGTTTTACATCGAAGTCATATTCTTGTATTTTAGCGATCCATTTTCCCCTTTTACCTTCCACATCGCTCTGTACTAGTACATCTTTTACAGCTGAATTGGGAACGTATGCTAAGATTTGAGAATGAAGGATATAAGTTCTGAAAGCTTTCAATGCTTTCACCAAAGCGTATACTTTTTTCTCCAATATATTATATTTTAATTCTGCATCTCGGAGAACTCTACTAAAATATGCTACAGGCTGTTCATGCTTTTCTTCATTTCTCTGTAATAACACAACAGCAATTGTTGAAGGAGATGCAAACGAGAAAATTTGAAATGGCTTCAAATAATCTGGACTAATGAGAACAGGCGCTTCCTTTAAAGCTTCTTTAATCCTTTGGAAAGACTCTCTGGCTTCTTTGTCCCACTTCACTTCGGCATCTTTTTTCAACATGTCCGTTATCTTTTTGAAGATTTCTGCGTAATTGGGAACGAATCTTCTTAGAAAATTAATTTTTCCAAGAAATCTCTGAATATATTTTTTGCTTCGAGGCAGTGGGATATACTGTATTGCTTCAACTCTTGCTGGATCAATCTTCACACCTTGCTTTGAAACAATATGGCCCAACAGTTTTCCTTCTTCCAGGGCAAACAGAGATTTTTTAGGATTCAACGACAATCCATACTTTCTACACTTCAGAAAAGCTTTCTGCAAATGTTGCAGGTGTTCTTCATCAGAATTTGAAAAAATTGTGACATCATCCAGATAAATAACTATAAACTGATCCCCAACAAATGCAATATCCATCGCCCTTTGGAATGTAGCTCCTGCATTCATTATGCCAAAAGGCATCCTGGCGTACATGAATGTTCCCCAGGGTGTAGTGAAAGCATTTTTCTTTTGATATCCCTTCTCCACAGCAACCTGATTATACCCTGAAAAACCATCCACCATAGATAATCTATAAGCCCCAGTGACTTTTTGTAAGAAAAAATCCATTTTCGGCAAAGGATAATTATCCTTCAATGAAGCCCTGTTCAAGTTCCTGAAATCTACGCACAGTCTTATCTCTCCATTTTTCTTTCGGATTGGTACAAGATTGGAAACCCAATCTGAATATCTTAGGGGAACAATTATCCTGGCTTGCAGCAATTTCTTTATTTCCTTTTCGATCGGAGCCAACAACAATGGATTAATCTGTCTGAGCTTCTGCTTATGTGGCTTGACTCCATCCTTCAGTGGGATTTTATGTTGTATGATACTCTTATCATATGTCTTCAAATCATCATAAAACCAAGAAAATACATCTTTGAATTGTTTGAACAAATCTACATACCTTTCTTTGTAGTCCTTCGGGACCCCTTTGAACAACTTAATCATTTTAGGCTCCTGTTGAGTCCCTAAATTGCAATCTTCCACCTGCTCATCTTGGTTTTCTTTCTTCTGATTCACTGCAACATCATTTGTATCAAACAGTCTTTCTAGAGGCACCAAGCCTCTTGGAAAAATGTTATCTTTCAACAGAATGATCTCCTGACCACCAATATTCTTTTTTAGAGTCTTACCAGCCAATTCATCTTCATCAGATTCCAAATCAATCTGATGATCTTCAAAATCTTCAATCATCAACAGAAACTGCTTAATCTGTTCATCGTCCTTAAAGACCTGCCAGTGTTTAATATTGTCAGGGATTGAAGGTCTATGTCTTATCTCAATTTCATACCTTAGTTTCGGACTGATCAGAGGCTTGAATGTACTTGCTGCAATCGCCAAAGAATCAGCCATTCTATTTTCTTCCCTTGGAACAAACTGTAAGTTGAAGGCTTCAAAATAATTTTCGATCAAATCCCAGACCTCATTCCGATATGCTCTTAACCTGGGATGTTTAGTTTGACATAAATTCTTGATCTGTCTTATAATTAATTCTAAATCCCCAAACACAGTCATATACTGAATTCCCATCTGTTTAGCTGTCTGCAAACTAATAATTAATGCTTCATATTCTGCAACATTATTAGTGGATTCAAACTCCAATTTGAAAGAAAAAGGCACAAGATTACCCTCCGGAGAAACAAAAATGAAACCAGCTTCAGTGCCTTCTTTGGAAAACGCACCATCAAAATAACACTTCCATAGCTTGTTCGAATGCAGATCCTTATGTACAATTGCTGAAGGAAGCTACCCTTGAGATTCTTCAGCAAATTATGCATCTTCATGCAGCATGAAACAAGAGAGGTCATCCTTCTCTTGGCCATAAATTGGTGAATTACTTACATCTTTCTTGGTAGCAGTTTTTTGAAATCTAGTCTCTCTATACAACCGTCTTTCTTCACCATTGAAAACGGGAATGATAGCATATGTAAAGTCGAGCTTCAAAACTCCTCCAAGCTTTGCCCCCCATGATCTAGATAATAACATACCAAACCTGGCTGGAATATCTGCCACTACAACATCCATCATAATGCTTTTGGTTGGGATTTGAGCCAATGAAACAACCATATCCTTAATAAGACCCACACACTTCACCCTTTTTGAGTCAAAAGAATACAGATCCCGATATGGTTTAGTGATTTGCAAATTCAACTCTTTCATCACACACAATGGCATCAGATTATGGGATGCACCAGAATCTAGCATGCAGTTATGTAGAACAAAATCATGTAACATAAGTGATATATAAAAAGGAGGGACAAATGAATCTACCTCCTCAACATGAGGTCCAAATGTAACTACTGGCTTCTCTTCCTGCAGATTTAATATATCACCTACTTCATCCGACTGAGATAAATTGATAAACTCAGCAATCTCCTTCTTATAACCAGGTGTTTTCATTAACTCAAGAAGAGGTACTTGGATCTTTACTTTCTCCAACTCTTTCGACAAACTGAAAGTTTGATTTGATTTTGTCAACTTTTCAGGTTCTTCTTGATCTTTCTTGGAACTTGGATTTTGATTAGAAACATTAACCACTTTCTCCAAAATATTAGAATCACTAACCTTTGTTTGAGAAGCTTTTGCTTGTTGCTTTTCCTTCTCTTTTTCTTCATTCATGGTCTTTTTCCCCTTATCTGTTTTTTTAGTTTGTTCTTTCTGTAATGGAGCCGCCATTGGAGCAGGTGTTGCTTCTGATTCTTTTTCCTCATTGTCTTGAGTCCTTAGTCTCTTCTTTGACCTCAAATCGTACTTTTTATGCAACTCGGATTGCATGAAGTCTGTGAACTGTCTGCAGTAATCATCCCTCTCTTCTTGATCAAATGAAAGATCATTTTCTTCCACTCCTTCTTCTTCAACTTCTTCTTCTATTTCATCGTCCTCCATATACACAGCAGAAATTCGAGCATCATCCTCTCTCTCATCATCATCATCTGCTGAACGGGACGGGGCTGCCTATATGTACAAAGGTGCTTGCACCTGATCTTGATCCTTCTTTTCTCTCTGTAGAATCTGCAGAGGATGTTTTTTGAATTGGGGGTTAAAAACCCCTCTATTCTGTCTTGCAGGATTATTATCTATTTCCAACTTTACCAATTTATTTGACAGATTTTTTATGACCTTAGTCATATCGTCAATTCTCTGATCTTGAGTTGAGGCTTCTTCTTTAGCCTTTCCTTTATCTGAAACTTTACCAACAACGGACATATTAGCCTCAATCTCCAGAGCATCAGTCTGAATCTGCTCCAACGTAGGGGACCTTCTTTCCCTCAATGTGAAACTGAACTTTGCTTCAAATGCACCAGAAAAAACGACCCTTGCTCCAATAGGAGGAGGCTTCATCTCTGCAGGCAAACTATTATACAATTTATTAAATCTCTTCACAAAATCTTTCATGTTTTCATCAGGTTTCTTCTTTATTGCATTGAATTCTGTCAAAGAATAGCCATGGTCCCTTTTTTCACCCCATCTCTCGGTGAAACGCATTTCTAGGGTATCCCAATCATTAATGGTACCATTAGGAAATCCTTTGAACCATTTTCTTGCCTCTCCACTTAGAGACTGAACAAAAAGTCTCATTACAACATCCAAATGTTCAACATTTAAATTCTCAGCAAACGTGCAAAACAGAGGCAAGTGTTGTTCTGCAGTTATTTCATCTTCACCAGTAAATCTAGGGAGTAACTTAAGATACTCCTGAGGCATATCATGAAGTGGTTGCGGTAAATTTAATGGTGCATATCTATTCATCAAGAAAGCAGGGGCTGTAGGGACTGCCATGTTTACGCCCGGGTTAACTGCTCCTTGAGCGGGGGTAAAGTGAATACCAGTTGTAGGTGGGGATGAATGAGGTTGAACAACTGATATAGGAGTTGGAGTATGAACGATTGCAGAAGAGCTGGCAACTATATGGGGCTGAGTTTCTGTAAAAGGAAAAGACACAAACTCCAAAGATTGCTCTTCTAACGTGGGTTCTTGAAAACGAACGGGTGATGGTGATGATTCTTCTTCCGAGAAAATGAGTTTCTTGGAAGCTTTCTTGGATGAGAAAATGTGTGAACTGCTGCCTGGTGCGAGCAGTGTAACTTCTGGTGTATCTAATATTTTTGGTTTCTGGCCCTTCTTTGAAACAAGCTTCTCAGGATCAGACAAAACGAGAACTTTTTGCTGAGATGTATCCGACCTCGTGCGAGGTCTCTTGGGAGCCAGAGCTATTTTCAAACAAACACAGCTTACTTATTTCCTCCTCTCTGAAAAACCAGAGGAAATCTACAACAAAACCCAGGGAAAATCTTCGAACCTTCGGTCCCCGGCAACGGCGCCAATTAATGTTGTTCCTTGAGAAACAATTCCTTGCTGTGTAAAGGAATCCGTGCTCAAGACATTAAATATTATGTCACAAACAAGTGTATATATGTCTCTGTTTATTAAACCTTCAAATATTAAAAATATAATCTCCAAATATCAAACCCCTACAAGTTCTGCAATGCCATGTTCTCTTTATGCTGAAGTGAATGAATGGAAGAAAAAGAAAGAAAAGGATTTCAATTTGATATGCTGCTTAAAACAGAATCTACCATTATAAAACCCTGAAGAAGTGAGCAACAATAAAGTTAAAATAAAGGAGCACCCATTAATGATGTTAAACTCTTAGATACAAAGATATCAAGAGACCCGCAACTCAAATCACTCTATTTTATTCATAGATATGGAAACGAAATGAAAACTGGAAAACTATTCAACATAGATAGAATGAAGGAAACTTGCAAAACTTTTCATTGATTCAATATTTTTCAGTACAAAATTAGGCTTCAAGGTCCAAAACTCGGAACCTCACTCCTTCTTCAAATTGTCTTTAAATACATTATCACAAAACAATTTCCAGTAATGAAACTGATTCTAACTTCTTTAACTAACTCTAACTGCCTAAACCATTAACTGTTATAGAGGTACATGCCTCAAGAAAAGTCTTATTACATTTGTGTAATCCTAGGAAATGACATAATGAGAATTTTAAAACTTTTAATCTAAAGGAACAACTGGTCCTGAAGTGGCTGCGGAATCAACAGCTACTTTTGATTTATCCGTTGGAATCTTCTTTGTTGTGTCAATGCAGAAGATTTTTCATTTTTTCCAAAGTTCACTTTGAGTCATAGGAGCATTCCTGTAACTGAGGTATTCCAATCTAAATGCAACAGCCTGATTGTGAGTGAGCCTTTCTGTGAAGAGTGCCTTTACCATCCATAGCAAATTGAAGTGCCTCTGCAAAAAGTTAAACACTGTCTCTCCCTTTAAAACTTGTGTCTTTTCGTGCCTGCTATCTGCTCTGCTCTTTGCCAGTGTTAATGCATCTTCATAGGACTTCCATGTCAAGATATTTCCCTTTTCTGTCCAGCATGAAGGTAAACCTGTTCGGATCAATTTATCAAAAGTTATATCAAACTCCTTTACTGCCTTTTTAAGCCCCAGTAACCTTTTCTCTGCAACTTTTCGTAGATCATTCTTAATTATCATTTTATTAACTTCTTCAGCATAAAAGTATCTGTCTTGTATCTCAATTTATTCTAGCTCTTCATCTGATTTGGAATTGATAAAATTTAGAAACCTTCTAGCCCAATTTGCACTTTTAATAACCGTTTGTTTTTCTAATGATATCTCCTCTTCATGGTCTGAGATGAGAGCTTTCTCTCTAGCAATTACATTTAGGGAATCCCAATTTGAATTCATTTCAGAGATAATTTCAGTCCAAATAATATCTTTAGCTCTTAAAAGTGAGATATTACCTTTCAGCTTCTCCTTGAGCTCCTTAATTTCAACTTCGGCCTTTTGTAGTTTCTGCTTATTTTCGTTTGCTTTATCTTCCCATCCTCTCATAATCTTAGTAGCTTTTTCTAAATCTATCTGAGTTCGCTTAAGATCACCTTCAACTATCTTTAGTTCTGTGCTGAGCTGAACAATTTGTGTTTAAGGATCAAAATTAGCATCACCTGTAAAAACAAAAGTGCAAGTGTGATTGTTAATCTGGTTCTGTAATAATATGGCAGTCTGCTTCACTTTGGACAAATCTTCATCTTTCCGCAACAGTTTCAAATGTAGCTCTTCTTTTTATTTTTCCACCTCAGCTACTTCTGCTGCCATTGAGTGCTCTGTAGCTAGTAATTTTAGTTGTTTCCTTAATGAAGATATCTCCATTTCCGCACTTTTCATAAGCTTTTGAACTGCAGTTTTATCAGTGGGATCCACACCAATTTTCATAATGATCTTCTTTAATTATTCATTTTGAATTTACAATGCTCTTGAATTAGCTTTCTCTATTTTAGATTGTCTAATGATTTTTCCAAGCATGTTTTCAGTCTTAACTACTGTGGCATTAGTCTTACTCAAATAATTTACAATTAGTTGACCGGTATGCATATGAAGGTTCATTTTATCCCACAGTGGGATCTTTTTAACATCCATGGTTATGTTAACCTCCTTAAAGCTGATCGAAGATCCAAGAGACATTCCTGTCGGATGCGACCGAGCCATCTTAAACTGATCCTTTTCAAGATCCATCACAGTGAATAATCTGGTCTGGTCAGCAGCTATGTGGTGCTCTGCTTGTGTTTCTATATTGGCTTTTATCCTCTGGTTTCTTTCCTCAATCTGTGTGAACATTTGCTTTACTGAAGGAGCCTTTTCCAAATAAAGTTCCTGTCTTCTAGGAGAAGAGGGGAGATCTTGTTCTTCATTGACCTGGAGAGTAAAACCAGGTGAGTTGGAAGAATGGTCTTCTGCTAGTTTGGCTCTTTTTTCCTCTCGGGGCTCCTCATCATCTATTTCAGCAACATCTTATCTACCTCTTTTGCTCGCCCTTTCCAAAATTGCAGGTGTTTGAATGCTGGTCTTTGATGAACTTGACTCACCTGGATTAGCCAGTTTCTCCAGATCAGGTTTACTTACATGGGAAAATGCAGCATACCCATTCTCCACCCTCTTCTGAGAAATTATTCCATGCGGATCATAAGGCCATTTTTCACCTAACAACAACTGTGTTCCTTCCAACATTTTTGAAACTTCACCAAAAGCTTGTCTCGTGTTGACCACAAAGGTTCCCACACTCATAGGAAATTTGTACATCAAAACTTTATTCATGGGAAGAAAGTGGACTTGGTCTACATTAAGACTTTGCCTTATGAATTCCAGGGCAAACAGTCGCATGGGTACAAAAGTTGGGAGCCTATAAGGCTCAATGCTAATTCCATACAGCCTTATCTCTGAGTATTCTTCGAATACAAACCAATCTCCAAATCTGCAATTGGGTCCTATCTGTAGGAACTCCCGGGCTTTTGGTAGAAAGCATGGAGGAAGAGTTCCATTCAAAATTTTATAAGCAATAGACATGAAATGATTAGAAAATTCAAATAGCCCTGCTTCATTCTCTTTTTTTCTAATCATGTCGGTCCAGAATAAAAATGATTGCTTATTTTTATTACTATCAACTATATTTAAACCCAAACTCATGAACTCTTCAACATTTTGATACAAAAATAAGTAAACAACCAATGATGGAAATATGAAGAAACATGTTAGAGGAAAAGCTATCAATTGGGAATTTACTATTTCCTGCCAAAAAGACGGAATGTCAAGGACCACCCCTGGTTTCATCATCAGTGCAAACATCCCCAAGACTGATTTATCAATTTTGTGGTCATCGTCTTTCCCCAAAATCTCCGTAATGCAGCTAAGAACTGGCCTGTACTGAACATTGAACACCTCCAAACTGAATTCTTCTCCTTCAAATTGAGTTTTTTTTGGATTTGATTTCAAAAATGACATACAACGACTGAACTCTTCGTTTGAAAGGTCTTCAAAATATTGAACCAATGAATCTTCGGAGAATTGTAACGGAGACTTATCTTTTGGAAAGCACAATGCTTGACGAATTAATTGTGTTGATATCTGCAGGACATTTTCTCCATGAGAATTCATGACGAAACATTTACCAGGGTACATTGATGAGACTAACCATGAGATGAACTCGGGGAAGAAGTGAGTTTTCGGAACACAGGAGGACAGCACACCAGAACTTTTCATAGCAGATAATACGGGGGATTTATCAGTGTTTAGGGTTACTTGGTAATGCAATAAGGGACGATTGACGGACGACGCAGTATCCTGGACGTCCTTTTCACTATCCAGGAGGGGACTAAGGTTTGATGAACCAGACAAGGATATTCGTTTTTCCATGACTAACAGGAACTAAAAACAATTCGCGGGGTAACGGAAAATGCAAAGGTGGCAAGAACACGGTTCAAAAGGGGAAAAACAGTCACACATGGACAAAACGGGACTAAATAACTCTTTAATAAGCTACGAGAATCCATAATAAATGCCGACATGATGTGGACAAACCGTTGAGAGCGGATGACAGCTGTTTGCCACTTCGCCTGATGATGTCACTGCGGGGGGTCCGGGAGTACGATGGAAAACTTCGACCTATACCCCCCGTAATGAATCTCAGCCGTTGATCACGCCTCGTCCAAGATTTGACCAGTCAACTACAGGGGGTCCGGTTCTGATAACTTACGAGCTATTTTACCCACCGTAATAACTAATCCAGAATCACTCGTCCACGATCACCACCTCCGCTCAAGAAATAGCTCGGAGCTTAAGCTTAAATCAAAACATATATTTCAATAAGGTTAATATTCATCGAGCTTTGAAATGCTTCTTTTATGATATAGTATAAAAACTTTATACTATAACATATGATTTTTTGATTTTCTAATTTTTTTGCATTTTTGATATTCAAAATAAAAATTGAAAAGGATATGCAGATATGATCTACAACA